>WBMW01003698.1:642177-681787 GCA_013396635.1 Penelope pileata | reverse complement strand
GGCCGCACCGCGGGGTCAGCCCGGAGGTGCCGGGTCGCGCCGGGCGGGGCAGGGGGGCGCGGGGCTGCCCCGCGGGTCAGGGCCCGGCCCCGCCGGGGGTGTCTCCGCGACTGCCCGGTGCGTCCCGCCTCCCGCCCGGGCTATAAAGGGGCGCTCGGAGCCGCGCCGCTGCCTCCCGCCTCGCAGCGACCCGTCGGGCCAGAGCTGGGCACCCAGCGTCCCGAGCCTGGAAGATGTTGCCGATCGCCAAGAGCATGAAGCAGGGCAAAAGGGTAACTAACTCCCCTTCCCTCTCCTCCGCGGCTCGGCCCCCTCTCTGCCGCCCGGCCCGCAGGCGTGGGGCTGCCCGGCGGGGCCCTGCTCGGGCCGCTGCCGCCCCGCGGGGGTCCCGGCGCTGGGCGCTGCCGTGAGATGGACAGCTGTCCGGCCTTCGTGTGCCGCAGCACCGGGAGCTTTGGCTTCTTAAAGCGCATAGATTGCAGTTACCAAAATCATTTTGGTTTATACTGTTTGATCAACAGGGATCGCAGTGTGTTAAAATGGTAAATGTCGTGGGCACAAAATTGCACTGGGTGGGATTTCTCTTTCCAGCCAACTCTGCTTAAAAGCCCCAACCCGCTCCTGACTTGGCTGGTGTGTCCGAATGCCTCAGTGTAACATGAGTGCAGCCTCCAGTGCATGCGTGCCCTTTGCGTTCTCGTTTAGCTGAAGAAACGAGCCAGGATAAAGTTATTCTGGCATCGGCCATTCTGCCCATTATCACAAGCCTTTGGGCAGTGTCGGAATCAAACCCTGACACATAGGAGGGCTGCTGCCCATCAGTGCTGCTTGGGAGGGGAACGTGTCCCACCTTGCTGCCAGAAGGATGGAGTTACACCTCTCACAGTGGCGTGCATTCGTTTTGGTGTGTAACAAGCCTAGAGTGGGAGAACGGAAAGGTCTGAGAAGAAGTCTCTGTATGAGCTCAGGTCCTTTCCTGTAGAGCCGCGATGAATGACAGACTCATGTAAGATGCGAATAGCTGTTCCGAGAGGCCTTTTTTCCTCTCCCCTAATAGAAAGGCAGGACACAGGCACAAGAAGCAAGCCTTCCCTGACACGGTTTGGTTACGCTCCTAGAGCAGGCGGGGGGATATCTTCACACAGGCATTTGCGCTCCTTCCTGGATGGATGCAACTTCATTCCTGATAGCGCATCTGAAGCAGTGAAAAGATAGCTCAGAAGCCTTGGATAGGTTCTACATATACTTGTTCCTGTTATTTAATAACAGATCTGTGTACTTCTGGATCACCGCAGGCTGTAATTTTGGTCTAGATTGGGCATGAGCACGCAGTTGTCGTTTTGCTGTACAGAGTCACAGAATTGCAGGGGTTGGAAGGGACCTCGAGAGATCATCAAGTCCAACCCCCCTGCCAGAGCAGGTTCCCTACAGCAGGTTGCACAGGCAGGCGTCCAGGCGGGTCTTGAATATCTCCAGGGAAGGAGACTCCACAACCTCCCTGGGCAGCCTGTGCCAGTGCTGTGTCAGGGCAAACCAGAGCTGATTCTGAGCTTACACTGTCTGTATGCTGGTTGAACCAATGATATTTTATTCAGCTGAGATAAGTAAAAACGATGTGATGAGATTAT
This sequence comes from Penelope pileata, assembly GCA_013396635.1. Taxonomy (NCBI): domain Eukaryota; kingdom Metazoa; phylum Chordata; class Aves; order Galliformes; family Cracidae; genus Penelope; species Penelope pileata. Next base: position 680,159 of record WBMW01003698.1, on the reverse strand, counting down.
ATCGATCTGTCATAAACTCTGTAAATAAGCAATTTCCATTTTGAGCCACTCTGAACCAGTAAGAACTCATGCGATGTACTATGTTGGCTTATGTTGCCTCTGTGTGTCAAAAGTGAAGATTATTTGAAAGTGCTGTTTAAAAACAGTAGGGCTGAGGGAAAACTGCCATTAAATCCTAGCACTGACTACTTAAAATTAAAAAGTCCGTGTTAGCTGTAGTGCATTTAGATATAATATCCGTATGTGGTGTCAAACCTATTATTTAATCTGCAGTTGACGAGCAGTGCTTGGGTGGCTGGTACGCTTGAGGCTTTTCCCCCTGCACTCCTGTTCTCTGCATGCTAAACTTGCGAACCAGGCTTTGTCTGGGAAAGCTTCCTTGGCAAGCAGGAGGAAAGATTCAGTCATTGATCCCTCAGCTGCCTTTCTCTGGGCCCATCTGAGGCGTTCTGTTACGACTACAAGTCACTTAATCGCAATTTACAAAGCCACCTGGCATTTACGTGTACAACAGAGCTGCCCTCTGTCGAAGTATGACTGGAAGACTCACTGAAAATTACTGAGTTTTGTAGGTTCCATATTTTTCCCAGGTCTTGCTGAAATAAAGAGCTTGTGTGCCTTCCTGAAGCTGTAGAGTTAATCAGGTCACTACTTTGGCAAGTCCACAATGTGCAATAGAATGTGATGCAAGATCTGCAAGCCAGCACTTGGCCAGGGTCACGTATCTGCACAGCAGCCCCGTAACCTTGTTGCCGTGTCAGCACCTGAGCCGAAAATGCTGACCCTTCTCAGCAGGGCTCTGTAGCCCTGGGGCGGCTGCAGACGGCAGTGCCTGGTGCTGGAACTGGCCTCGACACAGGGTGCTCCTGGCTGGGAAGAAGACGCGCTCTCATCCCTCCTAAAGGGCAGCGACGAGAAGTCATAGATGTTTGTCTTTCCTGGATATGTGTCCTAGGATAAATGAATTAATGAAAGAGAAATCGTCAAGATAATCTATTAGAGATTGGGAACTAATTGTTAAGAAAACATGTAACGCTCAACTTTGTCCATAAGGCTTTTCTTTTTCCTCCTCCCTCAGACTTCGCTTACTAAGCCTCTAAGTGTGCCATCAGGAAAATATAACCATGGAGGGCAGTTTCAGCCTTACCTTTGATTTATTATTTTTTTTCTGTACTGCTTTCCTTTCTTAATGTAATGAGTTTGCATTCATCCATTTTTTGAAATCTTATGGAATTATGGTAGTAATGTAATTGCAGAGTGTGGTACTATTTAGTGTCATAGCATGGAACATTTTGGAGAATTTTAACAAGCCAATGAAGCAGTAAATGGGATACAAAAGCTAATATATATTAGGCACAATCAGTATATATTGTTTGCATGTTTTTCGTTTTTTTTTTTTTTTAAAAAAAAAAAAAAGCTTATTAAACAGACCATCTGCCATTCTTTCAAGGGAATTTCAAACACATTACTTTTTATTACTATGGTAAAAGTGTTCCTGGTAGCCCACAAATATTTCTATTTTCTTTGCAAATACAGGAAATGACAACAAAGTCACACAACCCCATGAAATTGAAGAACTGTAACTATTAACCTTTCCTTCTGCTTTCTTCAGGGTATTTTGGAACGTTTAGACTCTGGAGAAATTGTGATTGGAGATGGAGGATTTGTCTTTGCCCTTGAAAAAAGGGGATATGTAAAAGCTGGGCCTTGGACTCCTGAAGCAACAGTAGAACACCCAGAAGCAGGTTGGTTTTACTGGGAAGTGGTAATCCTGTCGTGAAAGAAAAAATTGTTGGGTAAAAAATAAATGTCTAGGAACTTGTAGCAGGTTTTTAAGTAGAAACGTTGCTTAACAATGTAGAATGAAACACCATTAAGAACAGCCTAAGAATCTGTACACCAAAAGCTCATCTTACCCCATATTCTTCCTCTAACACTGGCCAAAAGCAGTTGGCGAGGGAAGAATGAGTGCTGCAAACATACAGTGATACCCCTCCAGAGTGCTCTTTGTCTTCAGTAATTTGCAGCTCGGGGACTTTTTGACCCAGATACGGTATCTTCGTGTTCAGTACTATTCAGCGGTTCTTCTCCCTCGTCAGGAGACATACAGGCATGTCAGACATACAGGGCGGACTTGTCCTGTATGGCCTTGAGCCAATGCCAAATTTATCATTCACAACATCTTGCGACAAAGAATTCTACAGGTAACCTATCTGTTTTGTTCAGTTTGACCATTCTAGGACTTCTATAATCAATTCTTTCAAGAAATAGTGGCTTTAAATAAACAGTTGAATGTAAGAGGAGTATTTGATGTATCCATCTCCACTATGAAAAGGGGAATGATAAACCTCATTAGAACCCAACTGTTCCAGTAATGCAGCATCATCTGCTGTGCCTATCCTATTTAAAGGAGTAACTCCCAACAGTGAAGGGGGGAAAATGAGCAATAACTGTGTCTTACAGCATAAAGATTATAGTGCATAAAGACCACGTAGCATAAACAGTGCTAAAGTGGAGGCCATTAGTTATTTATGTGCACTTCATATACCTTTTTCTGAAACACGTTTAATTCTGATTATCACACCTGCGTAATAGTGCATATATTACAAAGTGATTTGACCTGGGAAGTGTCTGTTGGTTATGAGCTAATGTCAGCTGGCTTAACCTGGACACTGCTGACCGTTTACACTGCTGAGACTGCGTTAGGCTGAGAATGAGTTCCTGTTCTTCACAGTAGACAGACAGTGCTTCAAAGGATGAGATGTGCCTTCAGCGAAATTTTGTTGTTTGCTTTCTTTGATACATTTTATTTGGAAAAAGCTTGCATAGATGAATTAAATAGGCTAACTGAACACACAGATTTGCTTTAAATAACTGGCTCGTTGCCATTGGCTAGAGCCTAGCCATCTAGGAACTACTGCTGATTTGATGGTAGCTATTTATAGAACATACTGCTTATGCCTGTAACACAGTTACAACGCTTTAATAAACCCTCTACAGGCTATTTATAAATATACACTTACCTGGGAATGTGTTCATTTCCCATAGTGCAGTGTGCTGCCTCCCTTCCACTACTGCTTTTTGCTGCTGCATGTTCAAGAGTCATGTTACTTTGAAAACAGGTGTGAAGAACACAGGAGCAACTGGCTGGGCCAGCTGGTGTAAAATCCATACAACTACCAGATCTCCTCCTCTTTGACAGGGAGGAGAGAAAAGGAGGGAGGTTCTTAGAATGCATCAAGGCATGCCAAAAAAAAAAAAAAAAAAGAGTGAGTTGAAGGCCATTGTCTCTGTTCCAAGAGAGAAGTTCTATGAGACTGACAACTGTTCTGAGCCAGATCAGGTATCTGAGCTACTGCTCTGCACGGGTCAGTAGGCATATGCACATAGTTACCCCATCTCCTGTTAGTGTAAATCTGTGTCTTTCTTTAAATGTCCAGCTCATGATGAACAGAAATGGAAACGCAGCATTACACATCTGACTCCCAAAATGCTTTGAATCATTGTTAACGGTTATTTGGCCTGACTTGTAGCTCTTAACCTCGTTTCTGAAACAGTGGAGGAAAACATAGCTTCAGTAATACACGAGAAGTCACACAATAAGTAAATTACGCGGTGGTTCCGTGTTTTCTGTTAGTGTCATGCTGGCTGTTGTAGGCTTTACAATAGTAGCAGTACATTGTGTCTACAATAATATGGGATTGAATGAGATTCAGGCCGGCACTTTACTTGTGAGGCTGTTCTTTCTCTCCAGATGTGGACAGGAGGCTCCTGGATGGGTCTACATAACTAATGGTTTGAGATAATCAGTTTCTTATTCATATTGTTCCATTAGCTTACCTGTGTCACCACCCTTATTCACCCAAAGCCCAGGCCTTTTTCTAGGAATGCAACAACTTTATTTAAAGACTATACTAACATTGTGGGTAAATAAAGCTGCTTTATTATAGAAATAATTTATTAACGTGATAGAGCATTTGTGAAAATATTTGTAGAGTTTTTTCCCTTTTTCTCCATTTCCTGACTAGTTTTCATCAGTGTTTTTTTCATGAGGGAGAATAGAAAAACTACAGACCACTACAAACATACAGAATCAGCTCTTTTAGTTGTGGTTAGTGTCTTAGTTTGATGCCTGGGAAAAGGAATACTCCCTGCAATAGCAAAGTTTTGACTTTGTGTAAAAGTTGTAAAAACTGAAATCTGATCCTGATAGTTAGGCAGATTCCAGGGGCTTTTTGATCTGTGGTCTGGCTATCATCTGTGTTCTGAATAGGTCTTCTTGACTGCTGGGAAAAGAAGCGTTGTATTAAGTCACTGTGTAGTTAGCCAAGGCTGTAACTGGAAGTGAACTACTGTACTAGCAGAGAAAAGCAAGCAGCACTACGCTGTGCCTTCACTGAAAGCAGATGTGTTCGTGTGATTGACTCTAGGCAACTACTGTTTGAGTTTGTCTGGTACAGAAGGCTGCATTTGTTGTAGCTGAAGGCAGTAATTTCATGATGACCCGTTCACACGTTTTCCTAATTGATTATGTGCGGACAATGAGATATGATGAACGAAGACATCAGGAAAAGTTTTCCAGACATTTGCCATAGAAACTGAAGTGTTCTCTTCTCTGTTTACAGTATGTAGAGAATAAATGATTCCTGTATTTTTTATAAGTTGTTCAACTTTTTAATACAGTTTTGCATGATCTAAAAATTATTATAATTGTTTTGTGGATACATATATAAAATCAGTTGACAGCTCCTGTTCCTCTCTTAGGGTGTCAGTTACAGTGTGCTTGCTGCTTGAAGTGTTGAAGTCAGAACAACCACTAGGGAGCCTGATTCCAACGGCCAAATGCAGGAAACTTGTCCATTAAAAGTAATGCCAGCCTTTCCTTCAAAAGAGATGTTGGCTCTGTAGTAAAGTTGTCATGAAACAACTTACAAGTCTGTGTTGTGATTCGCTTTTTCTGAAGCAACAAATCACCTTTTAATCAGATGTGCTTTTAGCGAAGTAGAGACCAAAGGTCCCAGCTAAGGCTAGGGCTTCATGGGAGAAGAAAGCTAGAAAAGTAGGGGAGGTAATGGAATGTTGTATTTTTCCATATAAATATTGTCTCGTCCCTTCATCTGTTTCCACAATGTTTTCTTCTGCTTTCTTCATCACAGCATAGAAGCTAAGAAACTGGCTTTTTCTTTCACTCAATGTTCTTTTTGTCTGGTATTCCTTGTTACCCCTTTACATGCTTTTGCCAGTTTTCTACTTTCCCTTCCCAAACCACGATGACTTTCTATGAAGTGGAACTGGGAGATCTCAAGGACTGCAGAAAGTAGGAGATGGGCAAGGTGTAAGACAAAAGTGAATCTCCTGATGAACTAAATAGAAATCCTCGGTCACTCTTAGTGGAAAATAACGAAGGAGAAACTTCTCTACCTAATGCTGTAAGAGTGAGGAAAAAAGGAATTCTGCAGGCACTACTTAGTGCTTATGCCCTCTGGCAGTGCCTCTTGCAGTGAATACTGTATCACTGATTTTACATACAGTAACATTATTTCTCTCGAACATTTAATGTCGGGATAACAAAAGTAACAACTGTACCAAGCATCTCTTCTTTGCCTTTTTTTAATTCTTTGCAGTTCGTCAGCTTCACCGGGAATTCCTCAGGGCTGGATCCAATATTCTGCAAACATTCACCTTTTATGCCAGTGAGGATAAACTAGAGAACAGAGGCAACTACGTAGCTGAGAAGATAACTGTGAGTAGAACACTGTTTTGATGGAGACAGAAGTGGATTCATTTCCAGTGATTCCTTTCCAAAAAAACTTCTTTTCCCCCCAGCTTAACGCCTTTCTCACCAGCTGCTCTAGTCATCTTTAAGCGTAGTAAGAATATGTCTGTCAGTCTAGGTGATGAATTACACACAATGTTAAGTTTCCCTTTACTATTCTTAAATTGGCCATTCTAACATGAGATAATTAATGATATCTTTTTAAAATACCCTAAATAAATCTACATAAACATCTTAAATTTTTGAAAATTATCGCAATACTTAGAGAAATAAAAAACAGAATAAAAAATCAATTGAAATAACTACATATTTCCCTTCCACCCACAGCAGCATATAGTTTAAGTTTTACTAACTTATTTTCTGAAAGGCAAAGAAAATACTTCATACCAAATATTAGCTTCAATTATTTAAATTGTGTTGAAGGTAATACACTTTTTATTAGTATTTGATAACATGACAATGAGTTTGTTTCCTAATTATTTTTTTTTTACTTTTTTGAAATATGTTGATCTTTCTGATCCATATTATTTAAAAATACATTTAAAGTATTAATGAACATGAAGAAATCAATATGGGTTTTGACTCTTTTGTCCATTTTGTGCTCTGAAATCTCATGCGTATCTCTGACCAGGTAAAACTGATGTAATCTGTGTTCACACAGTGCCAGAAAGTGAATGAAGCTGCTTGTGACATTGCAAGAGGAGTGGCTAGCGAAGGCGATGCTTTAGTAGCTGGAGGCGTTAGTCAAACACCATCATACTTAAGCTGCAAGGATAAGGCAGAGGTTAAAGCCGTCTTCCGAAAGCAGCTAGATGTCTTCATCAAGAAGAATGTGGACTTCCTCATTGCAGAGGTAAATCTGTAATCTAAAATAAATGCCTTCAACAGATACGGGGTGCTAACTTAAGTCTCCTTTCAGGCATATGAGTTAAATACCGCTTCCTCCTTTAAAATTTCCTGTTGCACTTTTATTCCAGTAATACCACTCTTTTTGTAAACGCATAGCAGTATCTGCAAGTGTTCTAGAATAGGACCTTGAATCCTAAATTTCTATCTCTATCAAGCCAAATTCTATAATGGCACAAAGATGACAGCTGAATACAATCCTGACTTGTTCTTCTTTCCTCCTCTACTCTGCAAACAACAAACTATGGTAACTTTTCTATATGAAACTAGTTCTTTGGGGGTAAATCTCTGATTAAACTCCTATATAGGGATTTCTTACTCTGGAAGAAGAGTACCTTCTTGTTTGTTTGTTTTATTTGCTGATTTTTTTTAAATCCTTTTTTAACTGTGTGGTCAGTGAACTCAACAGAATTCTGTTAGTGTAAGTCGTTGCATTACTGGTGAATTTGGGAATTGGACTAATGTGTTTATGCTTCATCTCCAAGAAACGAAACTAGTTCAGTTTTAATTTCTTTCAGTATTTTGAACACGTTGAAGAAGCTGTCTGGGCAGTTGAAGTCCTAAAAGAATCTGGCAAGCCTGTTGCAGCTACAATGTGCATTGGTCCAGAAGGAGACATGCATGGTGTGCCCCCTGGACAATGTGCTGTCCAGCTGGTGAAGGCTGGTAAGAAACTGTTTTAACCTGCCCTTTAAAAGTAGGAAACAAAGTGAATTCCTTAGGCATTCAGACATGGATAGATATTTGAAGGAGATGACTTACTGACTATGTCTGTAAAAAGAGCGTTTATTTTACTAAAAAATAAATTACTAAAAAGAGTGTTTATTTTACTAGAGCGGTCTTGTAAAAAACAAACAAAAACATAAAAATGCAGCTAAGAAATCATTACTAACCAAGACTGGGGGCAAGTAGCCACAGGTAGCTGATACTGAGTAAATCAAAATTCTAAAGAAATTCCACTTCAGTTACAGAGCCAGCTCCAAGTTCTGAGCTCAGAATTATGAAACATAAGCAGAATCCAAAGCAACTTCTGATTCTCTGCTTACGTTTTAAGAACCTTCTGGAATACAGTTCAGATCCAGGATGAGAAAGGATGAAAAAACTGTTTTTTTTGTCTATCAAAGGCTGTGTTTGCTGCAGGACAAGCAGAAGGACAGAAGGAATTGGTATATATCTGTCCTTTCTCTTTGGAGAGAGTTCAAATCCCAAGGCAGAACCTGCGTTAGAAAGCTGCTAGCTAATTGCATGTGTGGCTGTGGACGTTTTTAATCTTGGTATTTAATCTAGAAGGTAAAAAGGAGTGCAACTGACACGCAAATGCACTGCTCTGCCTCACGAGAGCTGACACTGACTCCAACACAGCTGCCTCTTCACAATGTTGGTGTACAGAAGGGTTGCTTTGCTTCTGGAGTGCTGTGGCTGAGAACTTTCGCCACCTGCTTCGTGGAGAGATGTGACTTAAACAGTTATTTTGCTCCTCACAGGTGCTTCTATTGTTGGAGTCAACTGCCATTTTGACCCAGATACTTCACTGGAGACTGTGAAACTGATGAAAGAGGGCCTGCAGGCTGCTAATCTGAAAGCCCACCTGATGTGTCAACCACTTGCTTTCCATACACCTGATTGTGGGAAGCAGGGATTTATTGATCTTCCTGAATTTCCTTTTGGTAAGGCATCTTTTTTATTGCTTGCTTCTTTTTTTTCCCCTATGTTTTTTGTAAAACCGAGACTTTAAGATGTCCTTTTATACACTATAATCTGTCCCCATTATCCTGTCTGGCATTCTGCATAGAGGGTTTGCAGTGCAGTATTTGTTTAAAGATATCCACATAGCAAGAGTATTTCAGTAGTGCCATAGTATGTGACTGAACATGAAATTTTAATGGAAATTGTTAAAGTGCCATGACCTAAACTCAATTAAAAATACAGTTTTTCCTCATGCTATAGAACCTTGTTCAGGACCACTGTAAGACGGCTCAAAGAAATAAGTGCAAGTAGACTGAAAAAACCCAGATTTTAAATGTGTTTGGACTAGAGCTCCCCAGTGTTCTGGATTGTGACATCTATCACACAAGACCTGCAATGTTTATAGGAATTTTATGTTCAACATATGCAGAAATGGATCTTAAGAACAGGTGCCCTATTATTGCAGCTTGCAATGTTCCAGTCTCGTAAGTGAAACCGTCTAATAATAATAAGTGAGATCAGAGAGAAACCAGAAGAAGGAATGTGTTCTTTGATGTTGCTAACAAATGGATTGGCAGTCTGGAGATGGTTTCATCATTCATATGCTCAGGAGAAAATTTATGAAGCCTGAAGGGCTCAGCCACTTCTGCCTTATTTGCACCTTGGATGTAGAAGAGCACATCCTCCTAAGATGGAAGAACTAAATCAGTCAAATTATTTGTAAATTGATTAGAAAAATGTCTTTGTTTTCAGGTATCATACACACTTCTTTTCAAGATCAGTCTATAACGTAAGGTATTAAAAAATTGAGACTTGAATTTGCAGCAAAAATCGAGAGGTGTTATTTTCAGGAATTTTTTTAAAATTCCTCTCTTTAAATAAGGGAAGGAAGGATTGAAGCATGAGCCTGAGGCATTCATTAGATGGTAATAAATTATTCTGGGATATTTAAGTGTCAGGAACTCACTTTTGCTATTCACTCCTTCATACAACTCATCTGAAGGAAAAAGATGGAGCAGATGCAGTAAGCAATGAAGCGAATTGAAGGATTCACTGTTTGGTTTGTTGTAGTTCTTGGCTTGTACATTATAAGCAGTCTGTACGAGATCTCAGTTTCCAGAAATTCCATGAGTCAACTGAAGAAGCCTGGTTCTGTGAATATTTTCAATACTCGGAAAGAGCAACTGGATGGCAGATAAGCAGTTTGCTTGTTAAACTGACTTAGTTAACTCTTTTTGTGAAGGTATGCAGAAAAGGCATGTAGATATTTGAAGTGTACGTAACTTCTGCAAAGGCCACCAACAGCTCAGTTTCTAAGGAAGCGTTAGCTGTGTTGTATTGGCAAATTCCAGCATCAGCTATCAAAAGTATTTATGTACTATTAGAACTCTTTCCAGTTCTCTGCATCATCCCTTCCATGTAACTACAATTGCCCTCCAATGCCACCAGTTAGGCAAGGACAGAGTTTTAGAAATAAATGTGCTGGTCAGTCAAAGCATACCCAATTATCATAAGGTGTGTGCATGGAGTACACATATCTTATGTATGCGCATGGAGGAGCTAAATCTAGGAGCCAATTAGAATCTTTGCTTCAAAAGTTGATGCAAATGTCAACCTTTTCATACTACAAATGACCAAACAATTAAGCTATAGATACTTAATTTTGAGTATAGACAAGAAAATAAATGCTGTAAAATGACATGCATGGAAAATTAGACAATTTGGGGGAGGAGAAAAAAACAAACTAAATAACAACAAAGCAAACCCATGATCTATGTCGAAACTTCTTTTCAATGAACATTGCTTGTGTATGAACACTGCATCACCATATTCCACCACATGCATGGCCAGTTCTCACCTCGTGTTTGAACAGTTTTCTAAGATAGTCATCTGTTTTTTCCTCTGATATTAGACCACTTCATTTTCCTTTGTGCAGCCTCTCCCTTGGAAACCAGTAATTTTCTGTTACAGAACATTCTGCTTTTTCTTTTTTTGAGCCTGTCTCTTCAACCACTCATTGGACTTGAAGCTCTCCTCATGCTGGTTAATCTCCTGCAGATGTGCATAAAGGAGCAGGAGGATTTACCTTCTGTATTTTAAGTCATCCAAGTTTCTTTTGCAGTCCTTGGTCCTTTTCTTTCCAGTTTTGCCGTTTTTTGTGCTTCCTTCCCACTGAGGTTTGCTTTTCCTTGTTCTTTGCACTCCCAATCGCTTTGCTTTCACAAGTCTTTCCTCTCAGGTCTGTTGTCCATCCAGTCCCTCACTACAGTCTGCAAGAGGGACAGTGGCTCAAAAGAAAGGTGTCATCGTGGCTGTCCCAAGTCATCTACATGCAGAACTTTCCAGAAGGAAGGGAGGGACATGAGACAGCAAACAGCTTATAAATGGGAGTATAACTAAGGGATGGGATAAGAAACAACTGGCTGCCAATAGCTAGTCATGGAAAAAAGTTTAGTACGCGCTCCTGAGGAATAATGAGCAGGCTTATTGCTGTTGCAGGTAAACCAATGTCATCTCCTTTAATAGAGTACTATAATCAGATTACTCAGCTATTGATTGTTCATTGAGAATGTAACACCAAAACCTCCCCAATACTCCAGGTAAGAACTCCAGCAGAATGGCGAGCATGTGCCTTAGGGCTTCTTCACTCTCAGAGGATATTAGTTGCTGTTTTGCTAGACCAAAGAAGCTTAAAACAAGCATAGCTCAGCAGTGCACAGCAGAATCTAAAAGCTAGACTTAGGAAATCTACATCAGACAGTTCAAACGTCTACAGCCGATTTTGCAAACAGGGTGCAAGTGTCTCAACAACGTGATTCCTCACTAAAAATCTGCTGAAATGGAGTGTGGTGGAAGCCCAAGATATTAATGTCTTTGCAGGTCTGGAACCAAGAATTGTCACCAGATGGGATGTTCAAAAATACGCAAGACAGGCTTATGACTTAGGAGTCCGTTACATTGGAGGCTGCTGTGGATTTGAGCCATACCACATCCGAGCAATAGCTGAAGAGCTGGCTCCTGAAAGAGGATTTTTGCCAGAAGCTTCTGAGAAACATGGTAGCTGGGGCAATAGCCTTAGCATGCATACTAAACCCTGGGTCAGAGCAAGGTATGTATATCTGAACTGGAAAGCACACCAACATAATCCTTGCAAAGGCCTCTATTGGCCCATGCAGCTGACTGGGTTAACTGATGGGGAGATCTAAGTATCACCTTAAGTTCTCTATGTGTTTATAATTTTGAGGAATTAAGTCTGCTCTGGGAGCAGTGAAAGGGCAGTAGGATAGCTCCAAGAGTTCTTACTGCCCTTTAAAATGAAGAGTTGGTCAAAGTTAATGTGAAAGTAGTTCATGAAAGTTAAGATGGTAACCTGACAGACCACTGTAAAACAGCTTACAATGTTCTTTTTGAGGATGAAAAGATACTTTTAAAGAGCGTAGCATTTGTTTGCATATTTGTGCTCATCTTTTTGTAGCTAAGCATAATGTCAGATTGTGCAAATGAGATGAACCTTTGTAATGGCCACAGTTCTTTTTGTATTGCGAGGTGCTGGAACAAACGCTGTATTTCCTTTTCTTTATTTAGAGCAAGAAAAGAATACTGGGAGAATCTGAAGCCTGCTTCAGGCAGGCCCTATTGTCCTTCGCTGTCAAAGCCAGACGGCTGGGGAGTGACCAAAGGAGCCACGGAGCTGATGCAGCAGAAAGAAGCAACAACTGACCAGCAACTGAAGGAGCTCTTCCAGAAACAGAAATTCTGATCTGCTGCAGTTGTTTGAACGTTAGGATGTTAGAACATCTCATCCTTCATGAGAAAACCTGTGAAGATGAATACCCTGTTAATTTGTTAATTAACATGTAATGAGGCAAAATGCAAAGAGAATGTGATTACAGATTAAGCTTGGATAATAAAATCTTTCTCTGGACAAATAGTTTAGGAGAAGGTTTGGATTCTTTATAATAACTGAGCTTCTGTTAGCTATGCGCCATTTATTGGGTAGACACAGGAAAGTAATAACTGGCTCAGCTGACCTGTGCATAAAGGAAAAAGCCATGGATAAACACTGTATCAGTGGACTTCTACTTCTGAGTCCGTTCTCAGTTTGGAATCCTGTGGGAGCTTCCTCAAACTTCAGAATTTGTCAAGGGCCACTTCAGGCATACACGAACTGCCAATGCTTCAGACAGAGTACCTGTAGTAACTTTCTTTACTTCAAGAGAATAGAAGTAAACTGGAAATTCCATCTTAAAAATGGAATCAAAAGATAAGGAGAATGAGATCTTGCGGGATTTTTTTTTGCATGCAGGAAACAAAAAGGACAGGTAAATAACTCATTGTTTTTGTCTGGAGGTATCACATACGCAATTTGTTCCTTTGGAGACTTAGAAGCTTAAGAGATTATTCTGATAGTCAGAAAATAATAGAATAAATTAAAAATAATATGGTGGAATAGTATAGTATTATCGTCACACTTTAAATCATATGAGCTCAAGCAGAGTAACGAAGCTCAAGTAAACTACTGCAATTTTCAAATGGTCCAGCTGATTTCTGGATATCTCACTTAACAAATGTGGTTATCTCAAAAAAGGTCTTAAAAACTGAAGCTTCCTAAATATAGCTCCTGTATATATGAGTAGTAAAACATCCCATGATTATTTTTAAGCCAAATAGATTAATCCACCTAAGTTTTAAAAACAAAACAAAAAAACAACCAAGGAATTCTGAACACTGAATTAGCTGAGAAAGGTTTTTGTAGGAAGGGTATTGCTATTCTTGGAAACCATAAAGGACAAATTTCCATAGCTTATTTTTGTGAAATACTACACCATTTAGATTTCTCTCTGGAATCTCCTTCCCACCCATTCTGCATTAAAGCCACTACCTTTATGAAAATATTCTTGAAGTTAGAATGTTGAAAGGCTTTGTTGGGCTACTTTTTATGTATGAACCTATTTCATTATTTCTGTATCAATAATGATATTCTGCGGTTCAGAAAATATTTAAATATGCAACACTTTAATGGGAAATTTCAGGTTTCAGTCTGTTATTGGCATACAGATTTTAGAGAAAGCCCTCTGTCTTCACCATGTCTATAACAGACTAAAATAATTACTACCTGGAAATTATAGCTCAGAGCCAAAAGCAGACAAATCAAGGGAGTGAGCATTTTTAAATGTAGATGATATGGAAAGCATCTGTTTACATATAAACACATTACATTGAACTCCTTTCCTCCGTAAACCCTTCTGTCAGTTCTCTCTGCAGAAAATGAAATAATGCAAAATCTGTGAAACAAAAAGCCAGCTCTTTGATCATCACCAAAATGCTCATAGCATTAAAGATGTATGCATGTGAAGTGGCATAAAATACAATTGCTGAAGAAGTGTTTTGAGCAATCATTGTCAGTTTAGCTGCAAACGGTGCAGCTTGACCACCACACTGTGTATGATGGGCAGCTGGACTGATTTTTTTTCAAATTTTTCAGGAACCCCATGCAAAGTCAGAGTCTGTTTGATGGCCTAAAAAAAGATTTTTATGGTCACATATCTTTTAATCTGTCTTGCTGGCTTGGTATGTCTGTAAACTTCCAGGAAGTGAAGAGGGTTCTTTCGTAAAGCATCATATTTTGGATTGAGGTACAAAATCACAGGAATCACTTTTGTTCCCTCGTTCCTTTGGGAGGAGAGCTTTCTAGGAATCCTACTGAATCAGAAATCTACCACCAACTTCTTCCTAAAGTAGCCTGTAGCTCATACCTTCTTTTTTAATTCTATCCACAAATGCAGTGGTAGATGCAGTGACATTTTTAACCTGAGCGTTAAAAGAAGTCAATTCATGTATCTATATTGTTAGAATCATTGAATCCATTAGAGACGGAAGGGACCTTTAAAGGTCATCTAGTCCAACTCCCCTGCAATGTACAGGGACACCTACAGCTAGATCGGGGTGCTCAGAGCCCAGTCCAGCCTGTTAACTCTATGAAATATCTAACATAAACTGACCTCGTTTCATCCTGCAACGTCTTAAATTATTTCAGTAATAGATACTATTGAAATAGGATGGGCAGAATATCATCATAAAATACATTATTTCAGCATCTTGCTTTATTACAACAAACTTCTTCTGTATTACCTTTTCTTTATGTTCCACTTCATTGACATGCTTATTGATAGAGATGTTTTCTGCCATAGGTTTTTGTAGGAGATAGCTTACAAAACTCCACCCCCACAACATATGTTTATTCACAGGGTTTCATACATTTTCATAGTTACAATAATCAATTTGGTCAACAGTGGATGATCTGTATACACGTAGCTCCTGAGACAGCAATCAATTACATCCTAAATTCAGGAATGAGAAGATGGAATTTCAACATATTTTGGTCAACTTCCCCTCAGAGCTTCTGTATCCAGTAAAGTTGTGAAACTAAAAAGAAAAGCAAATCTGTGTAACAAGAGTGGAGGATAGTAGCTAAGAAATGAGTTTCAAAGCAGATTTGAGAAATGTATGTTTGGAATAGGGAGAAGAAGCATGATTCTATCTCATGACTAACAGAGTAACAGCAAATATGCATTGAGCAGAAGATGCTTGTCAAGCATTACCAGTTATCAATGAGTGGTTCAAGAGCATTTTGCAGCATTCATTTGCAAACATTTACATGTCATCATTTCAGTGCAAAGGCTACATGTGGAGTAATCTAAAGTTACGTCTCTGATAAGCAAAAGCTAAATCCATATGCATTTACTGATGCATATCATGAAAATTGCTGAATCTCCAGAGTTGCTTTTTTTTTTTTTTTTTTTAAGTCTCTCAATTACAAGAATTTTGCTCAAATAGCAAAGGACAGGAAGCATAGATTGTAGTACAGTTTTTGAATTTCATGAAACTGGATATAATTAGTCATCCAGATTACTAAGTTTACCAATTTATTTCCTTGCTCAGAGACCATTACATTAGTAAAATGCAATAGTTTTCATAAACAAGGCTTGTATGCAGGAAAATTTTGCATTTTCACTTCAACTGTTAGTTCATCTGCTAGTAGATACTACCTTTTCCTCCAAAGCTTTCTGTAAAAAAGCATTTTTAGTAGTGTTACAGTACTACAACTGTATGTAAAATTGAAAAGATGTCCTATTCAGGCAGAAGTTTTTTTTAAAACCTTGTTTCTTACCTTTTTTTTTTTGGTCTGCTTAGCCTGTTTTTCTGTGTGATACGTCATCGAGTTGCAATTTAAATACACAAGCTTGTAGAAAAACGTGTAAATGCTGCCTCCTGGTGAGACATTGTATAGCTACAGGGTAGGGGAAGGTGGAATCTCAAGTAGCTTCTCAGGTTTATATCCAGGCAAAAAGCAGAAGAGCAATTTATTTTTATCTAACTTCAGACTTAATCACATCTGTATTTGTTGCTTAACAAGGAATTGTTTTCTTTACAAGAACTGTCAAAGATAATTAAGCATCCAATTGTGCAACATTTCGTTCTTATTTTACTGCCAGAATAAAAGAGCTGGACTGAAGCGTTTGAGTATGCTCAGGTCAGTTCTTACTCTGAAAAGTTAGAGAATTTAATATGGCATACAATATAGACAAACATTTTAAATTACATGAAATAGGACAGTGGAGAAAAGATGAAGATAGAAGGCAGTTAAGAAGCGTGAAAGTTAAAAAATAAATTTTAAAAAAGTTAAGAAACCACCCTCCCTTCTAGCACTACTTCAAAGTCCCAACATTACTAGAATGCAGTATTTCCACAGCTTAATTCTGGGGAGTTAAGAAATGTAATCAGATGTCCTTAAATCTGCCTATGCGTGTGCTCATTCTATACAGTGAGTAATACATAGACAAAGAGACACTGTGTGCAATATTAAATGCTGTACAACACTGTGTCTAGCACACAATAGGGCAGAATTTAGCTGACTTGACAGGCATGCAGGGCTGCATCCACTGTAGCCACAGCTCTCTGCAAGGCTAGAAGTTGCCAGGTTTCTGTTTGCTGCCCTAGTGAGACAGCCCTGTAACTGAGAAGCAAATTGAGGCCATATTCTTTAAACCTTCTTACCGTCTTTCTCAATGCTTTTATTCATTTAAGAATTATTTTCACAGACAAATCTTTGTTATTCCACCCTACTTTGCTACTGCTACACCTACGTTTAGTATGACTGGTTCTGCTGGTTATGCTAGGCACGCAGGACTCAAAGACAATTAGTATTTGCACCAGTGACCTGAAAGATGATTTGCATTTGGTTTTTGGACCTGAAGGTCTATGTGCTCCATTCTATTCGTACTGGTATGACAGCAGAAATTAGCAGTGATCGGATTAGTTGTGTTTGCCTAAAAATGAAGCAATCCTTGCATAGCACAAAGATGATATGTGTGACTCTCACGCACTCGCTTCTTCCCGTTTGTGGGCATACAGCACATTCCAAAAGGTGTGACTGTGTAGCTACAACACGTCACACTCCAGCTACCTTTGACAAGAAAATTAAAACAGTTCATCAGTTTGTCAGGTAAGCCTATGGAAAGAAGGATGCACAGGATTATGAATAAAAAATTATGATCTGTTCATGCCCTATGTTCAGGCTGGTTAGAGTTGTTACCAACTGCCCAAGGTTTAACAGCACAGCAACTCAGACCTTTAATTTTTACCTGTAATTTCTACCAAAATATTTACCTTGTTTGTACCCTGAGATGCTACTGAAAAGCTGTGCCAGAAAGCTGTCTTCAGCTGAGGATAGAAAGGAGATAGGAGAATGTCCAAATGGCAACTGCCAGCATTTTTCAGACTGCACGTAGAACATTGTCTGGCCAAACCAGGATTTGTCCTCTGGTTCAAACCTTCATGATGGAACTGCAGAGAAATCCTCTGCAAACCTGATAAGCTGTTCTGTGCTCACAACTAGAAGCAGAAAATCATGGATTTAAATCATTGTTCCCTTGGGTTATTAGTAGCAGAGCATATCACACGGGTGAGCACTCAGTGCTGGCAGACCACAGTGCTCTGCTCCAGAGCTCTATGGGGGTCAGCTCCCCGTGGCGTAACTGAGGAGCTAGGATCAAGGCAGTGCACACAGCACATACTGCAGCAGAGGCACTAGAAGCAAGGATGGGCTTGCTTCTTTACTGTTCATGGCTTGGCTTAACAGTCTGGCTGGAAGAGAACCTGTTTTAATGGTCCATCTGGTTAACAAGCAGTTATTTACCTGAAGCACAAAGAGATTGCTAAGCAACAGAGTCTATTCCATTACTCACCTAGCTAGTTGCAGCTAACAAATCAAAGCTCTTCTCATTCCTTTATCCTAATATCCTGGCCTCACTTCTAAAAGTAGTGCCTCAACATGTGTTGTGCATGTGATAGATTTACTTGTGAATCCAATCCTACAGGCATCCTGCAGCTTTGCAGACACATCTGAGAGGTCATTCTTCAATCTTTCTCCAGCTATAGAGAACATGTACATCTAGCTCCTATAAAACAGCAAAAAAATAACATTAGTCTACAGGAGCATATAGTGACATATTTGTTATAGTCTTCAATGAGCTGATGCATGGAATTCATTAAAATAATAAAACGTGTGATACTCACCACTCAGTATTTCCTTAAACATGAAAGACAGTAATATTTTCCATGTGAAAACCTGCTGCTCCTCAGAGGTTTTTAAAAGAAGCAATGGAACAATGTCATCAATCACATAGAATAGTAAGGACCTGCTTAGAAGCTACTGCTTTGGGTTAATAACTAAATCAAATCTTCCTTGACATCAATAGCATGACGTCAAGGAATAGCTTGTAAACAAAGACCTACTGACAACAACATGTTGGTCTATGTATTCATTGAACCTAGCACATGTACCTCCTTCCCTCCAAACACTGTTTGTTGTCATTTGCAAAACAGTGACAATGAAATTTGAGCTAGATTATAGCTAGAGGTCATAGTTGATCCTGGAAGTGGCACAGAGGGAGATGCAGTAGTAAAGAAATTCTGACATTCTTCAGAAAGCTGGCCCCAGTGTCTAGAAATGTTTAGTGTGTGCAGCTACAGAAAGAGCCAATGTGACCTGCAAGCAGTTTGCATGATCAAAACAAAATTCTTCTCCAAGCGAAAAAAATAAGACTGGGATTCCTCATCTGAAATAACATCTAGTCTCTGCAACCACTAATAGCATGAATAAACAACAAGGACGTAGCAGCGGGTTATGGTAATGAAAGTGCGATTCATCTGAAGAAGCTTATTTAATAGAATTGCATTTATATAACCTCCCTTTTAGCAACATTTCAGTGCTCCACAGTCTATAAAGTATTTAATTTTACAAGAATCCAGTGGGGCAAATAACTACCAAGCAATCTTACAGGTGGGAAACCAAAGCAAAAGAAAGAACAGGAGCTACATTTGGATTGATTCATGTAAGTTAACTTCACTATCACAAAAACCTCCTCCACCAGTGCCATGGGATCTTCCAGTCTTGTAGAAATAGAGCTCTGAATTGCTAAGTGCACTTGTAAACCCAGATGCCACAATAGCTGCAAAACCAAAGTTTTGTACTGAGAGCAAGTAGCCTGAATACAGCTCAAAGAGCTTCTCTGTGGTTACGTTTTGCTTGAAATAAAATAGAAAGCTGTACTTAGATGTTTCCCAGGTTCTGCAGGTCAGGTAGGAAAAATTTTGGGAGGCAGGATTTCTGTAAGTAATCCTTTAATGTAATGACAATTTCAGGTGCGCTGTAGAAAGTGCAGTCCCCCTACCCAGCTTCCTGAGGCCTTGCAAGAGGTTCTGGCAGATGTTCACACACATCCTTTACCCTGTGATTCTCTTCTTCCCAACAGCCAGTTAGCTCCCTCTCTTCTCTGAGACCTTTTTTTCCATTTAAGAGACCAAAAGCCTCATTTTCAATTCCAGTGAAGATGATTATAATTGATGTGAATTATGCAAAGCCTCTTGTCACATTTTCCATTCTGGCTGATTCAAAGCCCTGGATCTCAAACCCACTCTGCACTGCAGTTCTAGGTCTGAATCTGTATCAGGCCCCTTTCTAGTTTCAGATATCTTTGTCTAGTCGATCACATTAGTAATTATGTTTTGTATGAACATAAGTCACTACATTTAAATTCGCATTAGTGGATGAATACCATCAGATGAAGCCGTCCTTTAGTAAGTCCTTTGCAATACATAAATAACTCCGCTGAGAACAAAACAAAGGCCCTTTGTGTTATTGCACAGCGGAGCCAAAAATGTTCTCGAAGCAAAGTTTGTTTTCAATATAATTACATACAGCTCATACATAAAACAGCCTGCCATCCTGTTGCCAAAAATGTAGTCCTTTAGATTCCATGAACATCTCCATCTATCTATATTAACAACAAGAACAAATATATGGTAAGATGGTTTATATTTCACTGGTTCCTTTTTTTATTCTACTTGATATATTACTTGTTGTCTAAGGACACAGTCCTGCAAGAATCTCACTGCTGGCACAAATGTCTGCCTGCACAAACAGCCTTTCAGCAATGGGAGTTTTGTGAGAGAATTCAGGACTGTTTTGGTATGTTTTGGGATAGTGCCTGTTACTGATCATGACTGAGGACTTTAAAATCTGCAGTGACAGAACTGAGCAGAAAATGTAGCAAATGCATTTTGAAATACTGCAGGAAAGGCTGAAAGTAACATCTTGGAGAATTACTTCATAGTAGGTGCGCTAAGAACAGGCAAATATATTCAAACTTCCCAGTGAAAGCCAGCTCTATCAGCTGGAGCATCCTGTCGGGATGATCTATTTGGAGACTTCTCAACTATTAAATAACCTTTCTGCACTTGAAATGACAGAAACAAGTTTGAATCCCTCAGTGTTGGTGGGGGAACCAGACCACGCTCCCTCCAGGAAAGCATCATTGTTAGGCTAGGAAACGTTGTTCCTGAGTCATTTTTCCTCACATACCTGCATCCTTCCATTCCACAGTGTGATGCAGAGCCAGATGCCAATCACAGCCAATTCTCCATTGCGTTCTCACTTGCATTTCAGTATTTACTACCTTTCTTTCTGAACATACTAACAGGAAAGCAAATGATAACTCACAGTGCAGTCTCATTACTTAATAGTGTATGTTTCTTTGCCACTACAACATGTCTGTGTGGTTCCAAGAAGAACCTTTACAGAAATAATTTTCTTCATACAGAAATCCATGGTCAGCTATAGTTGGACAGAAGGAACGTGATGTCCATGCCACACTGAGGAGTGGAACAGTCTGAAGGACAGTGAAATACTTCAGGACTACATACAAGCTGCCTTTTGCTACTCGGGACAGACAAATCCCTGGAAGTCTCAAACCAAAGTAGCTAAGATTTGCACTGAGCACAATTTACTTTGCTATGAAAGTTCAAATCATGAGGCCCTCAAAGGGCCTAGGTCTCTGGAAAAATTCTTCCTACTATTTGGGAAAGTCCATTTTCATCTCAGCTGATAGAACCTACGTGATTGAAACAGCACACAGCTATTATTCCCACCAGCAGCTGGGAACCGTGTCATCAGAGAGTCCTCTGATTCTTCTCATCCTACTATTACCACCTGCATTTCTCATGCTCCATACACTGTAATAGCAGCAACAACCGGGAACAAGGAAGGCATCCTAAACCCTTTTGCATTCGCTACATAAGCAAGCAGGCTAGACCGCAGCCTTATCTTAAAATCACTGTCCATGTAAACACAGCCTGGAAATACAAATGGCACACAAAGTTGGGCAGGAGTGTTGATCTCCATGAGGGTAGGAAGCTCTGCAGAGGGATCTGGACAGGCTGCACTGATGGGCTGCAACCAGTTCTGTGGCATTCAACAAGGCTATATGCCAGGTGCTGCACCTGGGTTGTAACAACCCCACGCAGTGGTGCAGGCTTGGGGAAGAGTGGCTGGAAAGCTGCCCGGCAGGCAGCTGGGGGGGCTGGTCGGCAGCTGGCTGAACGTGAGCCAGCAGTGAGCCCAGGTGGCCAGGTATCCTGGCCTGCATCAGAAAGTGTGGCCAGCTGGCGCAGGAAAATGGTTGTCCCTCTGTACTCAGCACTGGTAACACAGCCCCACCTCAAGTGCTATGTTCAGCTTTGGGCCTCTCACTATCACAGAATCACAGAATCACAGAATTGCAGGGGTTGGAAGGGACCTCAAGAGATCATCGAGTCCAACCCCCCTGCCAGAGCAGGTTCCCTACAGCAGGTTGCACAGGTAGGCGTCCAGGCGGGTCTTGAATATCTCCAGGGAAGGAGACTCCACAACCTCCCTGGGCAGCCTGTTCCAGTGCTCCGTCACCCGCACCGTGAAGAAGTTCTTCCGCATGTTGGTGCGGAACTTCCTGTGCTCCAGCTTAAGGCCATTGCCCCTTGTCCTGTCCCCACTGACCACCGAAAAGAGGTTCCCCACCTCCATTTGCCTCCCGCAACTAAGATACTTATAAACATGGATCAGGTCCCCTCTCAGCCTTCTTTTCTCCAGGCTGAACAGACCCAGCTTACTGAGCCTCTCCTCATAGGGGAGATGCTCCAGGCCCTTTATCATCTTTGTGGCCCTCCGCTGGACTCTTTCCAGGAGGTCCCTGTCTTTCTTATACAGGGGAGCCCAGAACTGGATACAGTACTCCAGCTGAGGCCTGACCAGGGCAGAGTAGAGGGGGAGGATCACCTCCCTCGACCTGCTGGCAATACTCTTTTTAATGCACCCTAGGATCCCATTGGCCTTCTTAGCCACCAGGGCACACTGCTGGCTCATGGCCAACCTGTCATCTACCAGGACCCCCAGGTCCCTCTCTGTAGAGCTCCTCTCCAGCAGGTCATCCCCCAGCCTGTACTGGTACATGCGGTTATTCCTCCCCAGGTGCAAGACTCTACACTTGCTTTTGTTGAACCTCATCAGGTTCCTCTCTGCCCATCTCTCCAGCCTGTCTAGGTCTTGCTGAATGGCAGCACAGCCTTCTGGCGTGTCAGCCACTCCCCCCAGCTTCGTGTCATCAGCAAACTTGCTGAGGGTGGACACTATCCCCTCATCAAGGTCGTTGATGAAGACATTGAACAAGACCGGACCCAGCACCGACCCCTGGGGAACACCGCTAGTTACAGGATAAGTAGATAAGGATAAGTAGTACAGCTAGTTACTATAAGAAGGGTATTGAGTTGCTTTTTATGAGAAGTAATATTTGCTCCAAAGATCAATATGCATTTTATTTTGTATCTATTGCCAAACCCCTGGAAATAAAATTGTTTGAATGACTTCTTGTCTAAGCAATTTCAAGCTAAATGGTAAGTTGCACAGATCGAAGTGCTCTGAGAGCCAGATGAAGAGGTAACACAGCCACAAGGAGTACTCTCTGTCAGGGAAGGAAAACTTTCTACATTCTTTTCAATTGTGTGTCAAAAATAAAAGTTGGCAGGTTAGGGATCCAGCAGAGGAGAACAAACAAGATCACAAAATGATAGAAACATCTAAGTTAGAAAATACCTTTAAGATCATTAAGTCCAAACCTCAGCCTGACCTACAGAGTCCCATCACTACACCATGCCCTGTAGTGCCACATCCAGACATCACTTACGTGCCTCCAGGGATGGGACTCCACCACTTCCCTGGGCAGCCCACTCCAATGCTTGACCACCATCTCCATGAAGAAATTCTTCCAAATGAAACCTCCTTGGCACAATCTGAGATCATTTCCTCCCATCCTCCCTCCACTTTTCTTCCACAAAAATTAACACAAGAATTTTGGACTCTTTGGACATTCTGCCTGTATTCCAATAAAAATTTCAGGCTTAAATAGGGAAAATATTGACCAGATTAGCTAGACACCCAATGGAAAAACTAGAAACATCAAGCTGAATTTTTTACTAAAAATACCATTAAAATATGTGGAGTTTAGACAACCCAGTGAAGAAGATGATTCCAGAAAATGCATATGCAAAAGTGGAAGTAAATCCTCATGTTTACTAGGTCTCCTGTGCACCTCCCTAAAGTGGTGTTTCAGCATACTCTGCATCCACAAGCATTATGGGTTCCTACATACAGATTCATTGAGAGTACTCTCATTAACAGTGGCTGTGAAGGTATGCAAACAAGAGGCAACAAAATTTTTTTTTTCAAACAAGAGACGATAGATGTTTTTCAGTAAAAAATACATACCTTGGTTTTCTGGAACAGATATTGCTCAGTCGCAAACCGTGCCATCAATGGAACAACAGAGCCATAGTCTGTCACACTCGATCTGCAAAATTTCCAGTGAGTATGTCTTTGATCCGTCAGCAATTGCACCACTTAGCTGAAGTTTCTGGGCATGATAATTGTCTCCCATTCAGCTTATTTCAGGAAACAAGTTAGAGGGACCCGTTTGTTCCACAATGGCTAAAATAGAAGCAAGTCAGTCACACGGGGGCTCAGCCAAGCTGAGGGCGCAGCAGGCGCTGAGCTCTGGGGTCCCATGGGCTATCCCTGTGTGTGGGAAACAGCACGGGCATATGGGATTGATTTGAGTGCAAAACAGTGTGTGTGCATGAAGGCGTGTTTGAGTATCCACGCACACATGTATGTGTGTAACAGAGCAGTGAAGAGAAACTGCAGATACAAACAAGCTGGCAAAGAAGCAACGCTCAACCAGAGAACAGCAGCTAGAATGTGACCACGAACAAAAGTGAAGCAAGCAAGAGCTTTTGGGCTGTCTGTACTGAAAGAGGCTTGGAACTGAGAACAGAGAGATTTGCCCCTGTGACTTGAATTCAAATATACTCAGAGAAATATGCTCTGTTGCTGTAAAAACACTGGATTGCATTAAAAAAATACCTAACTGCATTTTCAGTTTCTTCTTTACAGGAAATATCCCAAGGTTCCTCCCAAATAGATGAACTATTCATGCCTAAATTGAGAAACAATATTAAGGTAGAAGATTAGAGATGTGGTACAGGAATTAGAACTAAAATCTAAACACAGAAGGTTATCCAGAGTGTATCTGGAAATGGTTTAATTTCTGGTTTTGGGGCGTATGCTTTTGAAATTTAAATAAGGAATGCCCTCAGCTACATGATTTATGAGAGTTGCACAATGCCATTTCTGTATTTTTATGTTGATATAAAACTGCTGTCTAAAAAAAATCGGGTTGCAATTTTGTTCTGATGGGAGCTATCCTCCATAGTGCCCTTTCTAGAAAAGTGGTACCTCCAGAATGCAGGCTGCAATCTTTCTCTAGCCCGCTTCTTCCTTGTCTCATCTACTAGAAAGCATACACAATTGCACAAGCCAACAGCAATAGTGAGAACAACAGATATTCTTACTGAATGAAATCACAATATTGGAAAAGAAAGTATAACACATATATATTACAAATTAATTGAACAATTTTCATTACTTCCTTTATCATACAAAAGAAAATGTTCAAAAGAAAAGACAATGAAGTGATTCAACTGGACCCACATAGAACATCGTATTTCAGGCTATCCGCGCTGCTGCAGACGCTACTTTGGTTGAGGCACAAACCTATGTGCTTGCTGAATACTGGAATTCACTCAGAATATTATTTTCCTTCTACTGTTGGAAGAGCTTACAAAAGATTGTAAATGATGCCCCTTACATGGAGATGACTCCACGTGGGACTCAAGAGGCTATAAAAGATGTCATAGCAACTGGGAATCGTAACTAGACATCAGAAATAACTTCCCTTGCAGTTGGAAGTTCCAACTGCAAAACGAAAGAAAATGGATGTAAAAAGCATGCAGAGCAGAGCTGACCAAAGATAAAGGCACAAAGACTATTACTTCGATTTAAATTTTAATAATTTTTGAAGGAAGAAGATAAGAAAATGAATTTGTCTCTATGGAGTACATAGTCATGAACAAGGGAGAAAACTATTTTAAACTTCAAAAATATTTTATGATCAAAATTTCAATAAAATTTTGTCATAAACCAAAAGCATTTAAAGTCAAATCAGGTTTTCCAAGGAAAATATAGTAAAAATTAATCCATTTTTAATCCAGAAATGCAGTTAGATATTAATTGGGACACCCAAAGAAGGCCAAGCAAGAACACAAGCGATGGAGTCAGAGATATCTTTACACTTACAGAGTCCTACCAAGGACACTCAGGGTTTCACAACTCTAGAGGTGTATCACCATGAGAATGCATTTGTCTCACAGTACATCCCACATTTTTTCAACCTTTTTTCTTGACATGCATCACACCTGCATCATTGATGGCAGTCCATTGAAGCTATTTCAGAGTGCACTGCTGAGCGATCAGTCTGTCTTCCACAGTCTCATCTCTGCAGATTGCCACCCAGCAGTTCCTGTCCCTCTACAGCTGCACTTTCCATTTCCTTTCAGGCTGCATCTCCTTGTGCTGACAGAGCTCGTGGTGGTAAAATGGATTCAGGTGGCTAAACTGCAGAGACTGCTTCTTTCAAGGCACTCAAAGATTGAGTTACCAAACAGTCCTTATCCCTTATCCAGGCAACAGTTAATTCCTCCAGAGCCCTAAAANGGTGTTTGGTTCTCTTCAAATCTTTTTGATTTCTTTAAATCTTTTTGTCTGCAAACCAAACGGTGTGAAGGGCTTCGGCCTCTCCACAAGGCAAATCGTGGTACTTGAAGAGTTATGCATGTCTGTCAAACTATAACAGGAACAGCAGCCCAGACTACCTGATGTTCAAAGGCACATGCTCTGAAAGAAGCTTGGACTGGGAAAGGACAGCCAGGAAACATCAGTGTTGCACAAAAGCAGCAGGCTGTAAAACAGTATTATTTATAAAAGTCAGAAAAAAATTAAAGGTAGAAAAGTCTCCAGGTGCCCACCAGGGACCATGAAGACTGTGTGGCAAGAAAATAGACCCACCATGACCACTCTGGGTCTCTCCTTTCCTCAGCCCTTAGGAACATCTTGACAAGAGGAGTGCCAAGGGCAGTGCGTGCATGATGCTGCCTCTTCTGTCAGCTTCAGCAAACGCCAGGCTGGAAGACACCAGGCCTTCTTGCTGTCACATCTCTTCACTTGTGTATTTTGCTTCCCCAGCATAGATCTTATTTCTGCTCCTTTTCAGCTTATGCGTTAGCTGGCCAGATCACTTGTTTTGGCAGCACTGATGTAAGTTTAAAACAGGGAGGCAGAGGAAAGCAGTGCCTTGAAACAGCTCAGTGCTTGCATTGGTTAGCCAAATCACTGCATGCTGTGCTCAGTCTCCTCTAGCAACAGCGTTGTAAATTAAAGTTAGGAGCAGAAACAGAAGGTGCACTTTCTAACTTGGCTTTTTTTCCCCCTTTTATCCTTTTGTGTGTGCTTGTCTTAATTTATCATTGAAGAGGCAGATTCAGGCTTTTACTGAAGCAGTAATAACAGCAGCTCTGGCTCATCATCTTAACTTCTTTTTCATCCAAAAAAAGCAGTTATTACCATCTTTAATACTACCTACAGGGCTGCCAAATACAACAGCTTCCCTTATTATAAGAAACTAAACAAAACCAGCAACAACTACTGCAGTTATGGGCAAAGGAAATAAGAACGTAGATAAAATCTCACTCAACCATTTTCCATGTTCTTTTTTACTTTTCTTTGTAGTTAACAAAGGTTTAAACTTCTGGGTTTTTTTAGATGTGGGTTTTTGCTGAAAGACATTTGGTTATCTCTGAATGGACAGAGCTTAACTACTCAGTATTGTACAGTGGGTCATATAAATAAATACCTTTGACCCTCCTGACTCATTTGTTCCAGTAAAACAGGCTTAAAGCTTCTAATTAATACAGGATGTCACTATTGCCTCTCCATCCCCCACAGATGACTCCATAAACACTGTGCTATTGTTTCTTCATTATTTTCTTCTTCCCAGTGCTTCTCCTCTCACTGCTCAGCTGTCATTCCTCGGGTTATTTCCCCATCCCTGCTGACTTAGGAGCCCCAGCCATCACTGCTGCCCCCAGGAAAAAGCTGCTGCTACATTAAGATCCCTTATCAAATTGAAAGGCAGACCTTTATGCTAAATCCCATGGTCTTTACTTACTCCTGGTGACATTATCTTTCTTTAATCAAAGAAAATACAGCACATTCTGATTATGATGAGATAAGGCCTGCTTCCCTTTTTATAGTTCATATCATTCATATTCATGCCTTCAAAATTCTGGCCAACAATGGTGGCTTGATTTGTCATCCCATTTCAGTCCAGGAACTGAGATAGCCTACCTGGCTTCTTCTCAAGAGGCCACATCAAAGCTGTGGTCACACTGAAGCTAGGCTCTTGATAATTGTTTAACAAAAGAAATATGTTGCCACCACCTATGGCCCCATTGTAGATGCCCTCTTTGTACCTGCCTATCCCCATATCCCGTCCTCTGCCTCTTACTGCCTGCTCAGACTGCAAACTTGTCCAGACAAACACCTTATGTGAAATCTTGGCCATGCTCCTTGGAAGGGAAGTTGTTCGATTCAAGTCAGAAAGACAATTCAGAGAAGTGAAGTTAAGCATAACATATCTGTAAAATACATGTATAATAATGCAGATTTGAGGGACTGTGGGGACTCACGTGCAGATAGCTATAATAAGGAATTACAAATCACCTACAATTAAGTTATACTTTGATAACTGAAAAGGCATTGGAGCTTTTGCAATTCAACCAAGTAAAAACAGGGTTCTGTAGCAAAACAAACAAACAACTTTTCATTGCCTTATAAAGTACGCTCGGTAGTACTGAGTGAAATTGAAATGAAAGGATGCTGAACAAAGTCACCAGATGGGGAGTCCCCTGTTATTAACAAAGTCACCAGTGAAGTATCTCCATTCCCAGAAGGAAATGATGAGTATCTCACTAAAGCAAGGGTAAACAAGAGATGAAGCAACACAATTTTTTTAATTCAAAATGCTGAACTCCACTGACACACCCAATAAAATCAGAGTACATTACAGCTGACTGGACTTACAACAAATGAAGCTTCAGTATATTGCCTCCTGACAGCAGACATATTCAAAACCTCAGCTGAAAATGATTAAAAGATAGAGCACAGGTTAAAGTCTGTCAATCTATTCTAAACACTAAAATAATGTAGTTGTTAATTAAAGCAGAATCAGTGATATATTAAATAAAATAGATTAATGCATAAATTAGTTTGCTGTGTTATTAGACAATGAACCAATGAGCAAAATAAACAGGGACAACTTTCAGTGTTCAACAAATAGAAAATAACACAATCATTAAGAAAATAAACATTTTTTATATCATCAAAAAGGATCTTGTAAACAATGTAAAGGAAAAAAAACAATTTACCAAAGAGCTACTGATAGCATTCAATTAACAACAACTGAAGAAGAGCATTTCCCTCCCCAGCTGTATTTGTCTAGTAAAAGATTTATCTCTTCCTTGTTTTAAACAGTTAATCTTGCATTTTTGATAACTGCACTTACGATAACCAGAATATCTCTGAAAGGAATAAATACACAGAATACAGTTTTGATGCAATTAAACAAAAGGGATTTGGCATAGGATTATGACAGCAACTTAAAACAGGAACGTGAATAACAATTCAGACTTCTTTGGTTTTTGCATCAACAGCAAAGAATGTCAAGATGTGCTTGTTGTATGATGCAGTTCTAGGAATAAAGACTGACTGGAAAAGGTGTCAGCTGGTAATTAATGACAAGCACAGGAGAAGTCATTAATAAAAAACATTGCTATGGATGACCTGCTTTTCTGTAAAAGAAAACAAGACCACAGTCTTAAAGCAAATATACAATACTCTAATGAGAATTGGTTTGGTTTATATCATGTTAAAATCTAATAGGTGATCACAGTCTTATTACATTTCCTTTCAGTAATGTCAGGCATGGAACAAATTTGTGCAACAGATGAAGGTAAACCTTGGTAATATCAGAAGCAGAGTGAGAGTTAGCAACACTGAAGTGCCAGTCCCAGAGCCCATGGCTGGGGATGCTACAGTAGCCTGATGTTGTGACACAGCAAGGCTTTCACAATCACTACGAGTCAGTTTGTGCCTCTATTACTCCATGCCTTACAATATTTGAATATACTGGCCAGTTCTAATCCAATTTGAAATCAGCATTGAATTGCAAGGTAATTCAGGTTGGATGAGTCCAACTGCTTAAATGTCCCAATCTAACTCAGTTTTAACAATGCTGAGTCACAAAATGATTCACGTTGGGTGACAACTTAAGACGTCATCTTGTTGAAGTGATGAAGTGTCAAAGGGTAAACAAATTTTTTACATTTCAAAAAAAATCAGTCATTATACACATATATACACAACTTATACTTTGCATCAGCTGACTGACCAACAAAGACATGTGTACATAAATTAACATATCTTTGGGCAAGTCATTGCACATGCTGATGCTTACTCAGATGTGGTGGCACGTTGGGAGAGCGTAGGGTGGGTTACAATATTGAAGTAAGGATATAGAACATAAATCTGTAAGGAAATAGTTTTGAATATTCTGTTGCTCATAGTACAAATTGCTTTCCTGAGGCATAAATGTTAGAATGAAGACAGTAAGACTCACCAAATGGGCTAGAGAATAGAAGTGTTAACTGTCTTCATAAAATCTGACACAGGCAACCTTCTGATTTCAATTGAAAAGGCTCTGTGCCATTTCTGCCTGATAACGTCTTTGTGCAGTATTGATTTGGACGTTGTTTCTCTTCTCAAGGACCCACAATCAGAAGGTGAATTTTTGTGCAAAGGATTTGAGATACTGGTTAAGACGGAAGATATTTATTTCTAAAAATAAAAGCTGCTTATCTTGTTTACAAGACTGATTTGCTTTCAGACCAGCTATTTGACCATCACAACAGTAATAAAGAATCAGATAAACAACCACCTTCTATGGATGCTGAACTTTATTTGGACACAGAACAGCATATAATATTATTTCTAACACTGCACTTTGTCTCATCCCACGTCAAAACTTGGCTGTTTCAATGCAGAATGACAACTTAGAAGCTTGCCAAATAGTATTGTCCAGTGACACTACAAGAAGAAACAAAACACACCTCTCCTTTATCATTCTTGTTTAAACTACAAATTACAGCTCTGTATGAAATCTCTCTTGGGACTTTGCTGCTCTTCCAAATCTGATCATCTGGATTTAAGGAGGGATTTAACCACTCACAGGGAAGCATGCAGGCCCACAGGCAGAAGATTTAGATTTCTTTCGACAAGTACTGCTTCCCTTCCTCAGTGCTGCCAGTGGGATCACATGGCAATTCAGCTGAAGATGGAACCAGATTAAGATACCATCGCTTTCTCCCACACAGAGTAACTAATCAGACTCAAGTATGTAGCAGCTTCACGTGTAGCTATGTCAACAGACAGCAGCTCATACTACCCAGTATTTCTTCAGAACAGTTTTGTCAGGATGAGAAATTGTTTCATAAGTAAAGCAAAACATCAGGTCTTCCACTGACACGTACAGGAGAGCACCTAAGATCACCTATATGCAGGGGCCTCTTCCCGACATTCTTTGATGAGGAACACCTGGGATTCAGCCTTCCTATAGCATCAGCAGCATCGTTGCAACCTCTCACTCTATAAGCTGAGTTTATTCTATCGTGTGAAGTGTTTCCGGAGCGCTCTGGACTACAAGACTTTCTCACTAGTATGTATTTCCTTACTCAGCAGGCTGTTCTCTTTCTTGAACTGTCTTTAGTCTCATTGGATCCCAAAATTGCTGGAACACTTATCAAGCAAACTGCAGTTACTATCAGTAATCATCTTTGCTCAAAAATGGGTAAGACTTTAACCTTCTCTTTATCCTGTTGACTTGAATTTTATTAGGAGACAACTTTCAAAACACCTCAGAAAATACTCCAACGCTTAGTAAATACCATACAAATCTAATATTTTTTATGTTCCAAAGTCTGTTGATACTGGCATTACTCTGCCTTGCGTTTATGTTCTGCCCCAACTCTGCCTCTTGAGAGGCATACTCTGTTGCTAACCGAAAATGAATGTATATATTTTCTGAAACCTTGTTCTTTGAAGACTATTAGAAACATCCACACTGTAGCCAGAGCTATGACTAAATCTTGCACAAATGGCAAGAGTTTATATGGCAACTTTAACAGAAGCAGGTTGGCAATATAAGAACAGTATAGCTGAAGCTCCAGGGAGATTACATACAGGCTGGACATGAACTAGTCTCTATAGCGACACAAGCAAATGACTCAAAATGCACTGCACATCCTTAAGACAGTAAGTGAGTAATAAAAGCTAAACACAAGCATTTATGGTCTTCCCTGACCTGTATGGGAGAGGGGCATAAGGATAAACATCACAAGGATTTACTGAAAAAAAAAAAAAATTAATGGTGTACCTGTAATTTTAATAAATCAGATACTTAATTCAGTAATTGACTATGCTTACAACATTTTTTATTACAGTACTATCATTTATTTTATGATTCATTATTTTTCAAGTGTTTTTATCCACTTATCACATAGGCACAGAACTACCATCACACAGAAAAATTAAGATTTACATTTATAAGATGTATTGTTTACTTACACCATTCACATTTAATTAAAAGTTAAGCAACATCGAGAAAGTGATGATTAATTGGTGAAGTGAAGATTAATTGGTCAGTAAAAGACCTATTTCCTGTCACTTCCCTATGGTGTTGTCTTGACTGAAATCTCAGGAGGCAGAACTCCTCGTCTGGTGAGATAACTGGAAATTACAGACAATGCAAAGAAATCCTGGCATTTTCTTCGTTCAGTGGGGATTTTTGACACCTCAGTAGATGAAATTCATGAAATTCAAGCTAAGACCTCACTGAGTAATTTGCCCATTATTCAATCTATTCTTAGCTGTTTAGAGAATGCATTTAGAAATTTTACCATCTAATTGCGACCCAAATACAGCATTGGCTCTATGTACAATAGCCTGTTATGCTCGTCTCAGCCAGTGTATAGTGCAATGACACAAGCCCTGCAGAATCTTGGAGGGGTCAGATGGCCTGGAAATGTACTGGAAAGATGAGTGAGTCATACAGGATTCAAAGTTTTTTTCCCTCACACCAAAGGAAGAGCAGCTTACATGTTTATGGGAAGTTTCAGGATCACACACTAAATAAGAAGCTGAGTAGTCTTCAACCTACTCTTTTCCTTCAAAAGTCAGTCCAGAATTCCTCAGATAAATCGTTTTCCATACAATCAAATTATTTTAGCATAGGCCTTGTATGCTTCTGTAGATAGATCAGGCTCTCAGGCTATCGATCTATCTGTAAATCAGACACAGAGAAGATGGAAGCTCTAAGGCTACTTAAAACATCTAAATTGTTTTCTTGTCATATGTTACACTGACTAATCAGAAGTTGGACTGTATTCACAACCACAGGAAGTACAACTTTCTTTTTTTTAGCTTTACATAGGTATTTTGTCTGTTTTAATTCAATGCTTGTTCTGTGGTTTGAGGCTTCCCCCAGTCTAGTTACAAATGCTCCTGATGGACTGAATTGAATTGTGGATGTGGCTAAATGTATTGCTTCCTTTTTCCTTGAATAACAGCTTCCAATGCTGCACTACAGTCTTTATATTGCTGCGCAGCTTGACACATTGTATTCAGAGCCAAGTAGGCATTTTCTTTATTTCTCAAAATATTTCAGAGTGGAGTTTGTCACTCTTGTCCTCTAAGAAAATACAACTTCTGGGGAACTGTCTGATAAAATTATCTTTGTTTAATTATAAGATACTAAACATGATCAAAAGAAGAAAAAGAAATTCCCAAAGTTAGAAATATTTCTTGAATTTTTACACTTAACACAACTTAAAAATGATTGCTTTCTCAAAACCTTTAATTGTTCTTTCTGTCACCAGGAGCATTTTTCCTATTCCCACGTACTTGGGCGGAGCACATCATAATATAGTTTCTGTAAACAAACAGGTTAAAGAATTGCTTTGTAAACCACTAAAGAGAGCTGCAAACACCATCAACCTCAACTCACCCAGCCTGAAAGACAGGACTGCTCCAACTGTGTCTCTCATGGCAAATGTTTCTTATCTGCCACAGAGACTACTGATTACTTTCATATAGTTGAGCAAAATTTTTGTTAAAATTAGAATTTTCCCACTATAATAGCATGTCTAAGTTGGAAACAGATTTTGTATCATCTAGGCTTCAGGGAAGGATTCTTGAGCATTACCAACACACTTTTCTCCATTGTCACTTAGACAAATTAAGTGCATCAGTCTACTTGTTTGGCTAAAGAAAAAATATTGGCTTTTATGAGCAATTCCTTTCAAGGAGAAATTGCTTTGTATTTAAACTGTCGAGTCCTCTCAGCAGTGAGGACACTTCATGTTCAGCTCATCACACGTTTGTAAAGGTTACCATGCAGTAATAAATCCACACGTTCTACAACTGCAATAATATTTGGTTGCAGAAAATTCTTCAGTTTGAAGCCAGCATAAATATCTGAAATATCCAGTTTTCCTCTACGGAATGGATGGGCTACCACATACACCGCAGCTAAACTGTCTGCCCTGTACAATGCAATTCATTGTACTTGGAAACTGCCCCAAATTTCTTCCTATATCAAAATTGCTAAAGGTAGACTTTCAGAATCTCAAGTGCAGGTACAACTATTAATAGAAAGTGCGCTTTTTGGATGGACGTTTTAATTGCAAGAGTACTACTAAGCTACTACATATTCAACAGTGCTTTCATGCAGTCAGCTTCTAGTCTCGCTTCACACAAACATACTCTAAAAAAAATACTCTTAAACTTTTGCCAGAAAAAGACTCTCGCTAACAACAAACAGATATTTCTATTTGGCTTGCCCACATCACAATTCAAATCATACTATCAACAGAAACCTATTAAAAATGCTTAACTGCAATAGTTGCATTAACACAATACTTTCAGGATAGTTTCAGGACACCTAAAGATACTCACACCACTACAGTGCTTTGAAGCACACTAAGGAGAATCCTCCACCCACCATCTCAGCTACTGTAAAGAATGGTACAGCTGGGATTACACCAGTCTTGTATATGCAAATAAATCATATTACAATGGCAGGATTTTGAAATTGATTGAACTTTATACTAGGCTTCCCAGATGACACCTTGTTTCCTCAAAAAACACTTTATACTAGAACTAGTTTATCCAAGGTGTTCAAAGATTCCAGATCAGAAGCATGTAATTTTGTTTCAGCCTGAAGCATTCTATAGGAGTCACGCGCTAGCTGGAATGCTCATATAAACAGAGGAGTATTTCTGTTCCTGTTCACAACATCAGCATGCAGAAGACAATTTATACAATGGATGAGATCACTTTGCAATGGTTCGGGGCACTCAGTCCACAGGGGATCCAACCTTTTATGACAGGAAATTACTTACTCACCCTACGCATGCACAAGTATGTATGTGCAGTTCCATCTGCATCCCATCACCAGCCCTGTTCATCTTCTATTGTGTATGGATCTGCCTATGCAGTCTATGATTAGTGCAGCTGAGAAGCTTT
Organism: Penelope pileata; assembly: GCA_013396635.1. Taxonomy (NCBI): domain Eukaryota; kingdom Metazoa; phylum Chordata; class Aves; order Galliformes; family Cracidae; genus Penelope; species Penelope pileata. Next base: position 645,330 of record WBMW01003698.1, on the reverse strand, counting down.
CAGTATGTCTCCTTCTGTGCTGAATTTGAGTTCTGTAGTTTCCTTGTTTTCCCTAGACCAATCCGAACTGTGATTACCTCTGAGAATCAGCTGGTCTGAGAACTGGCTCAGGTAACTGAAACTGTAAGGCAGAAAAAGCACAGAGAAACTCATGGAAGTTTATCTCTGGCTTGCTAACTCAAAATCAAATTAAAAATCACTGCTTGGAGACTGCCCAGAGATAGCACTGACTCAAAGTAAACCCTGTATGAAAGTTCCAGTGCTTGACCCAATTCTTTAAAAAAAAAAAAAAGAAAGAAAGAAAAATAACTTCAATTAAATTCCCAAGCTTATATTTCAGCTCACTAGCAATAGAATGCTTGTGGCTCTCCACAACCTTTGGCTTTTTGAAACACAGTAACCTACCTTGTGGACTGAGTAAGTGCTACCTGCAGCAGCCTGTTCATAAGGCTAACTAGGCCTCTCACATACGCAGTTTCCAGGTTAGTGGTGGGATTCACACACACTGAAGTGCGGCAGTTCATTTCTCTCCAGGCAGCTCCGGTTCAGGAGACAGAGAAAACCCCCAGCAGCTGTTTCAGTTGCCATAAACTTTCCACTTTTCTAAACTGTGGAAATCAACCGTAAGTCAGACTGATTGGGTGCTACCTAACTTCTGCTTAGTGATGAAGAGTACAGAATGAGAATGGTTGAGACTGGAAGGGACTAGAAGTCATCTGGTCCATGCTTCCTGCTTCAGCAGGACTGTGTCCAGGTCGCTTCTGAAGATCTCCAAAGATGGAATCCAAAACCCCTCTCAATAATCTGTGTCAGTTCTCAGCTGCCCACACAGTACAGAAATATTTCTTGATGTTCAGCAGAAACTTCCTGTGTTCCAGTTTGTGCTCTTCTTCAGGCTGCAAGATGGGCAGCTCTCTCAGCCTCTCATCATAGAGGAGGTGCTCAAGGCCCTTCACCATTTTCATGGTCCTCTGTTCAGCTCTCTCCAGCATGCCCAGGTCTCTCCCATATGGGGAGGCTGTCACTGGAATCAGCACTTCTCTCCTCCCTTGACCTGCTGGCAACACTCCTCTTAAGGCAGCCCAGGATACCAGGTCACTCCACCACAGTCCTTGTTCAGAAAGTAATTCCTAGCCTTTGAGAATGTCCTTTTAAATTTTTGCAGTTTTATTCAGTAGAATTCATTGATATATTTCCTTTAACCACTCTTAAGAGCAAATCAACCAAATCTGAAAAAACTGCCCTTCATATTTTTATGAATGACAAGTTATGTATGCCTAATAACACAGAAATTACTATGGAGGTTACTCAGTGCTTCTTGATAATGTGATGTTGAAAAATTGCAATTTCCTTGCATTTTTTCCCCCATAATGTCACAATTTTAAAAAAATGCAATAACTCTCGAGATCTGATAGCACAGCATTAGAAAAGGCCTATCAGAAGCTTATCCAGTTTCAGACTAATTTTCAGCCAGCTCCCAAATGTTATATTTACCCAAGATATGCTTTAAATTCTAAAGGCTTGTTCCTCTGCTATCTGAGAAGAGCCAGGGTAGCACTGCTTCACAGACCTTTGTCTTTGCATCAGTGTATCTAAAATACTAGGACTCTGATCATTTGGCTGATGAGAAATCTTGAATCCTTGTTTAATTCTCTTAAGCCTGCATATATACACACACACAGAGACATCTTCATTATTTTAATTTTCCTTTCATACATTACTAATGACAAAATTAGATTGCTACCTACTGTCATCCCCTGCAAATTTCTTTTTGAATACCTAACAATGGGACTGTAGTCCCTCCACCAAACAGATTCAACCTCCACTTGCTTGGCCACTTCTGCGTTGCGTATAGTTAAATCTTCCAGATCATTTCACAGGTGTTTTGATCTCTGCCAAAACTTACAGCAAAGGAAAAGAACGTTGTTCTCTGAGATGTAAAGCACACACTGTCACTGGTAGCGTTAGAACTCGTCTGTCTGTATTCCAACAGCTGTTACTTTGGGCATCCAAGACCCACCCGCGACTCTTCCGAGGTAGCTCAGTTAATGACAGGAGAACGCTGGGACTGCCAGTGGCCCTGCAGCCCGCAGGGACAGGGCGCTGGCCAATGCGCCAACTTTGGAAGGAGGCACAGACCATGACTCACTCTGCTCCTCCAGCAAACTCAGCTCAAAACACTTTATTCCCCCAAGCTTCTTCCCATTTGCAGAGGAACAACAGTACCAGGAACGGGCCAACACATGTCACCCATTCTATTTTAGATGTAACCGTTCTTGGAATTGTAGCCTATTTTCTCATTCACGCACAAAGCGGTTGGACACTCCCAACGAGCACCGAGTCCTGCCCGCCGCACACGAGGACCTGCTCCTTCCGAGCACGCTCCTATGAGCGAGTCTGNGGGGAGAAGGCCGCGCGGCGCCATGTCCGCCTTCGCCCTGGAGGAGACGCTGGAGGCCGACTGGGTGGCCGTGAGGCCGCACGCCTTCCAGGAGCGGGAGAAGCACAAGTTCGTCTTCATCGTGGCCTNTGCGCTCCGCCATGCGCCTGGGGGGCCCCGCGGGCACTGCCCCCAGGCACGGCACGCCGACGCAACACAACGCAGCTTCGGTTACAGAAGCACAGAACTGCACAAGCGGCCGTGTCAGAGCACACCCCCAGCTCCTCGCAGCCTCTACACCTCTGGTTTTTGCAGCCTAACGACAACCGCACGGGTACAGCTGAACCCCCGCCGCCCCGCTTCGCCCCTCAACAGCACCGCCCCACACGGACCCTCCCACTGCCGGCCCGGCACGTGCCCCTCCCATCACGCCCCGCGAGCGGCTGAACGGCCGCGCTGTACGTCCGAGGGAGGGGCGGGGCATCGCCCTCCCCCCGCCCACCCTGCCGAGCGCGAGGACGGAGGGCGGGTCGCCGCGAGCGTGGCCGGAGGAGGAGGGAGGGGGGCGGGCCGGCTGCAGCAACAGCCAATGGAAAGGCGTCTGGCGGGGCGGAGGCGGAGCCTCAGCAGCGGCGGGGCGGGCCCGGCGCCGAGTTGCCGCAGCGCCTCCGCCGCTTGTAAACAGATCCCGCCCCACGTGACGCGGGGCGCGTACCTGAGCGGGCGCCGGGCTTTGTCCGCTGCTGCGGCGCTGCGTGCTGCACTCCCGCCCC
>WBMW01003698.1:602127-642024 GCA_013396635.1 Penelope pileata | reverse complement strand
CCGGAGCCGGGTGGGGGAGAGGCGGCAGCCGCCGACGCGGAGCCCGCCGGCGAGGAGTGCAGCTGGGCCGGGCTCTTCTCCTTCCAGGACCTGCGTGCCGTGCACCAGCAGCTGTGCTCGGTGAGCTCGGAGCTGGAGCCGTACCTGCCCGCCTTCCCCGAGGAGCCTTCGGGCGTGTGGAGCGTGCTGTTCGGCACGCCGCAGCTCTCCGAGCAGGAGATGGACGCGCTGTGTGGCAGGCTGCAGGTGTACCTGGTGCACAGCCTGGACACCTGCGGCTGGAAGATCCTCTCGCAGGTGCTTTTCACCGAGACCGACGACCCCGAGGAGTACTACGAGAGCCTGAGCGAGCTGCGGCAGAAGGGCTACGAGGAGGTGCTGCAGCGGGCCCGCCGGCGGATCCAGGAGGTGAGGCTGCGTGCCGTCTGTCCCTGCACTGTAGTGTCACCTTTCCCTTGCTCTGTGACATCCTCTGTAGCTGTTCCTTGCTCTGTCTGCCTGTGCAGAATGGGCTGATAAGTAAGAAAAGGGCACTTCACCCTGCCAGGGTCTGCAGGGGCAGGGTTTGGGAAGGTGCAGATTTCACTCATCTCATTGTGGCTCAGTACAGTCAGATGCAGATGTTTGCATGCAGCGATCTCTGGCATTTGGCAAGGCCTTGCTGCCAGACCTCTGCTGTTGCGCTGCTTTGCACTGGGATGGGTTGGCAGTCTGTTTAATAGGAGCAGCAACATGTGTTTATTTTGACAGCACGATTTAGGCACTTGAGGCCAAAAAATTCAGGCTCTGGGTGCTGAATTTTGCAAGCGAGATGGTGTCTTCTGGTGGAGTTGGCATAGCTACAGCAGTTGCTCAGCCTTGGTAAGTTCTCTGAGTTGGGATTTTAGAAGGAGCTCTCTGGTCCCAGCAAGAATTTGCAGCATTGCCATTGCATGCGCCTGACGGGGCCTTGGATGTGGCCGTGGATGTGGCCGGACGCGCCTCCCCGCTTCCTCATACCGCTGTCTGTTCAGACAGAAGCCGCTGAGGAGGCCGATTCTGCTGCTTCTCAATTTAGAGTTTTTTCACATCTTTGTGTGCCGAGGTACTTGAGGCCCTGGATTTTCCTAGCTAAAAAGAGGAGTTTCACACTTGTTCTTCTGTGGCCTTGATGCGGAACATACGAAGATCGATCCAGGTGTGACTGTGTGTGAATCAGGTTGTGGAATTTTTGACTTTTGTAAACACTGTCGAATTTCTGTTGCATGGGTGTAAATCAGATTTAGCTGCTTCAGCTACCCACGTATATCCTGCCGGCGTTGTGTGTTCAGAAATGTGTGGTGGGGAATGCTTTTTCCATGATGGAGTATCAGCATATGTGCTTGCTGTCTGTTTACATGGCGTGGTTTTGAGTCTTTGTAGGGTTCTGCCCACCTCTTTCCGTAGTGACTGAAGTTATGGAGTATGAGAAGATTGTTGTTAGGGATGAAGTCATGACAAGGGTATCTCAATGTAGCATTGTCAAGTACAACTTTATTTCCAAACTTATATCCTTGTGATTTTTTTTTTCTGTTTAAAGGACTGAATTCATCCTTTTTTAATTGTTGTATACTACTGGTAATTAGTCTAATAAAGTTCTGCAGTAGTTTTAGTCTAGAGAATATGGAAGTGTATCATCTTCCATTTTTTCCTTTGACTACATGAACGCTCAGCAACATGCGCTTAGATTCACCTGGCCTTCATCTGGGCAGTGTTTGAGAGGAGCTGATCAGGATGAGAGGTGTTTCTGCTAAGTGTGGAGTTTGGGAACTGGCAATCTAACTCAGTGTGCGGTGTTTTTGAGGAAACACCAGTTTGGAATTACCATGCAAGAGCTATTTGTTTCTTGAAGAATCTCAACTTTGATGTTGTTAGCACCAATACTGAGGTCAAAAAAATAAGTCAGTTATCAGGAGGCGCGGCAAGTTTTATTCATAAACATAGCCATTTGCTATTTGGTGTTCAGACTCTGGAGCAGGCAGAATGGCAGATCACATTTTGTGTATTTGGCTGCTGTGCAACCTTCCTTTCCCATGGTAACCAGTCTACTAGTGTGCCTCAAGTCAGTATAGCTGTACTTCTGTCACTGTCGCTTGTGTAAATCGATCCTTCTTTAATTAAAGGTAGTTCATGTTTAAGACAAGAAACCAATAGAATGACCTGTGCTTTCCCTTTTGGCTCTCGGGTTTCTATTTTCCTTACCTGTTGGTGGTCTGTAAAGTCTTTCTTTTAGCAAATGCCTGCCATTGAATTCTAAGCAAATGATGCAAAGGATGATGGGTATTGTTTTTCCTGAATTAAAGGTTTCTCATACTTTCAAGTAGAATCTACTGAATCCCTGTTTAATCTCTAATTTTAATTTATTTTTTCCAACTGAGCCTGAAATCTGCCCGTTAGCTGCTGAGAGTGTTAGATTCATGCAATTTTAAACAATTTTACTTCTTAATAGAACTTGGAAGGAGAAGGGGAGGGAAGTGAGCACCACTGGCAACTGAAATAATGTGGAGGAGCATAATTAAAGTAGAGGATTTTCATTTATCTAAATTTGCACAGAATAGAAGTTTAGAACTCCAAGACTTTGGCTTAACATGGTAAGATATGTTTCTGAGGTTTATAATTATTTCCTGTGTCTCTTTTTCCAGGACTTTTTTCTCTCCATTAGCAATATTACTTCAGGAGTGCTCGCAGTTTCTCTTGACTATGTTCTTTAGGATGGAGGAACAAAGTGAGCAACAAAACCTCTCCTGTTCATTGTTTCTTCTTCTCCTACGTGGCCATCTGTTGCTTTTATTAAGTTACACTCAAGTCAGGTTTTTCTCACAGTAGTTAATAATTGTTGCTTTTTTATCTGTCTCAATTATAAACCTTTAATAGGCCAGGAGAATGTTACAAGTAGAAACAGATTCAAGGTGAGAAAGAAAAATACTTGCAGAGTAGCTATGTGATGTGGAATTAATTTATTCTGCATAATCTGCACATCTCTTATTACTCCAAATAAAAATCCTTATTCTTGAGCAATTTAGAAACAGTTACGTTAAAGCAAATTCTTGTATCTAAAGGAGTAAATATTATTCTGCCTAATTCTTGAAAACGAATGGGCACTTGTTTGGAGCCCTTGTTCATTAAGTTTATGCCTATTTAAGAAATTCCTTGAGTGCTCAGCTAGAGGACTGAGCTCCCGAATAGAGACATGATGTAAAATCAGTTAATGAGCAGATAAAAAGATGTTACTCTCTCAAAAGAGAGGATGCCACTGAATCATCATTTGGGATTACAGCTTCTTAGCTTCATTTCCAAGATCTTAAAATTTTGCGTCTGGAAGACAGAAGAAGTTCTCTTCTGTGCTCTTGTTACTGGCAGTTTCCTGGCTATTGTGGGAGGAAGTTTTTTAGGCAAGGTGTACATACTTACACATTTTTGTAAGTGTAGTAATATCAAAGATGGTTACTATACCTTTGCCATAGCTGTGTTGGCAAAAGGTTGAATGTCGTCACAGTTTTACAGAATAAAAAGTGCTGTTAGTATAAACTATGATTAAGAGGGCTTGGTGGCATAGTCGTGCCAACAAACATACTCTATTGTGTGCTTATCCTTTTACTTGTTCTCGCATAGCAAGTTGTAAGTAGGGAAGCCTGTCTTTACATTTCATGCCTACTTAAGTGTGTTCAAAATACTGGTGCCCGTGGATCTCTCTTTTCCCTTAGAGCTCAACTGCAGCAGCAGTCTGAAATTCAGCAGGTGATTCTGAATGCCAGCTGTAGAATAAGTCACAGGCTTGCTTTCATTTTGTTGTTGCTCAATGTAATTTGTGAGCTCTCCTTACTGGAAGACCATTCTGCATGTCTGTTCTCCGTGTTCTTTTGAGTTCCTTTAATGTAAAAGCTCAGAAACACTTTCAGTAGGTGGTTATGTTCTGAAGAAGTTCTGAGAACGTCCTATTTTCAGTGGCTAACTTAAGGCTGCCTTGGGGCTGGCAGTGTCCTTCTCCTGTATAGTGGAATATTAAGCACTGGACTAACCCTGGAAACTTCAATTTTATGTTGGTTGTTTTAATTGTCTTTTGACTCAAGGGGCTAAAAAGGTTTACAAAAATTAACATCAGAATATTGTATGCATTTTTTTATGATAACTTCTTTATAAGAAGAAAATGTAGTTTATTTTTAAAATAGCTTTTTTTATTATTTTCTTTACAATTGGTATGTATATAATAACTTGCGTAGCTTTAGTAGGGAAAATTTTTGTTTTGAATGAGAGAAATATGTTTGTCAAATTGCACAGATTAATAAGGAATTGACTTGTAAATTAAATAATTTCACATTAGTTACTTTCCAAGGTGTTGTCAAATATTTTTATTTACGGGAGAAAAGGTAAATAATACCCTTAGGTTATTCTTCTGCTGTTGTGAAAAATAGTAGTTGTGATGACTTTAGCGGCTGGGAGAACCTTATTTCCTTGCTTCCCACTACGTGTATTCAGTTCTAAAGTAAGTGTGTCTATGGTAGGTAGTGAGGCATTCTACCAAAAATGTTTCATAGGTAAGGTGACCTGTTCATATTTAATGATCTGCCCCTAACCACAATGTGATTTAGAGAGATTTCAACATCAAGATGTTAACTAATCCAAAATTAAATAATCCAAAGCAGTATGAAAGAGTACTCAATGTTTCAGTAGCACAAATACCACCAGTGGTATTCCCATCAAAACTGGTGTGACACCTGTGTGCAAGAGGCACGGAAACTGAATCCTGGATGTTACACAGCCAGATCTAGAAGATGTACAACATGTCTCGTGGGAGAACAGAACTGTGGTTCAAATTTAAATTAGGGTGCACAGAGGATTAAAATAAGATATACTGTAGATCTTTAATTTTTTTTTTTTTAATCTCTGTTGAAGTGAATAGAGCAGGATTAGACTGCTGCTGAGCATTCTGGAAATCTAGCCTATTTTTGTTTCAGAGATGTTTTTATGTGCTCATGGGTTGTAGAGGCAACACTTGTTTCCAATAGAACTGTTTTGATTCACTCCTGGGTACTTCTTAAATAAGTCATTTAAGTAATGTACTACTGCTGTAAGTTACTACTAAACAATGTAGTGTGTCGGCAGCTGTGGGACATGCTCTGTGGAGCAGGTAAGTAATCTCCATAGTCTTAAGAAATGGCTTCATGATAGTACTGTGGCTTGTGCTTCTGTATGACCAGAGATTTTTCTCTCACTGTGTCTTGCAAGCCATCATCTTCCTATTTATCTAATCAGCGGTTGGAGTCATTAGCAGTTAGTTTTGATTGTTACAAGATAGTCCTAAGTTAATAAACATTTTAGGTGCTTGGCATTTCAGTGGCTGAAAGTTTACACCTGATCCATTCCACAAGCATCAAACACAATAGTGAGAGGATACATTTTCAGATAGGCAGAATTAACTGGCGATTGGTTCCCCCCCCTCCATTATCTGCAAATGATAAAAATCTAAGTCGCATGGATATTTTGCTTTTCAGACTTTCTGAACATTGAAATTTCAGTGAATTTTTGAAATGTGTTCTGGATACGTAAATAAATGTTACTTGTTGAGCACTTTATTATGACTTGATACTGTTGAAGGATGTGGAAGTGAGGTAGAGAGGGCTGTGTCATTTGAGATGCTTGGTTCCTTATAGCAGCAAGGGTATATAAATACTGCAACAACTTAATCATATGGTGGACTCAATTGCTGAAAGTCATAGCTGTTACTGCATACCATTTAAAAATACGTGCTCTAAAATGGCTTCTCTGAATCCAGTATTTAGACTACATTAGACCATGGTACCACAATGTTTTCTTCTCTGGTTTGTGAATTAAAACCTTCTAAGTCCTAAGCAAAATAACTGTTTATCTTTTAATTGGAAATATTTTATTTTTCATCCTTTTCCCATTTGATATTCTTGTGACTAAATGTTTATTTTTCTACTGTTCTTCTCTTTTACTTCTCTTTTATAGGTAGCAGCAAATTGCTTGTGATTGCTTCTGACTTGTGGTTGCAGGTTAAGTAGAGTTTTGGCTACTGGCTCTGTTTTTGCCAACACTTTTGTGCTGCGTCTTTTTCAGCCTCAGTTAGATGCTTGCTCTGTATTTAAAGTAATATCTTTCTGCCTTTTGCGTTGATAAGTTTATTTTGTGAGGTACTCCATTTAAAACTTACATTACTTTGTCATCTTGCATATTTTTCTCCATTTTGCCAGCTTTGCTTTCCTTCTTCAGTTTTGACATCTTACAGGACAATGTCTTTTAATACTGCTTTCAATATCCCGTAACTTCCCCCCCTCAGTTTCTGTCTGGTAGTGTCAACAGACAGGCTTAGAATTAGGAAGCAAATTCTTTCTAATCATTCCATCTCCTTGCGTTTCTCTGTAAGGCAGTGCTAACAGATGATCAGTGGGGGTTTGTGTTGTTCTTCACAAATGTAATATGGCTACTGCAGAGCTGAAGCTGGCAAGCAGATGGTTTCAGTAATGGCCGGATCTGCCATTATTCGTCTTTTGGGAGGTGATTCTTTTAATATGAATAGAAACGTACCCTTGCAGTCCATCCGGAAATTGCTGTTGCTAGAGAGTTTCAGTCAAACTGGGGACTCGTTCCCTGACGAATCATCTGTGAAACTTTTCTGTTTCAGGAGATGTTGTTTCAGGGGGAACTTAGGTGTTAGAGTATGGTAGGGACAGAGGGAAGACAGGACAGAAGGAGAGGAAAGCAAAGGCAAAGGAGAGAGAAAATTTTCTCAAAACATATTTTGTCTAACTTAGTGATGTTATGTTTGTAGGTTGCTCTGAAAGTAATGCTTCCCATTTATGTTGTATTTCTATGGAAACTACAACAGGTAGAAAGAGCACAGTAACACTATTTGATTGAGCAAGTTCTCAGCTACAAAATACCAATTGTCAATATAGGCACCACCTTTAGATGTGCATTTTTGCCAGTGATGAACAAGAGCCTGCATGCTATGCTCGTGGCGTGTCTGCACCAGCGGAAGTGTCCCACTGTCACCACTGCTGAAGCTCACCACCACCCCTCACTGTGCTCACAGCCACTGTTTGATCTCCATCAGTGTTCAGCAAACGTTGATAAATGTCAGTGGGTGCCACTGTTTCTGCATGGAGGAATTCAGTTCTACCCCTTTGCTCCATCCGCACTCCCATGTCAGATGCCATTAGGTCAGACTGCCCCTCAGCTGCCATCTGTTGCATTGCAACAACATGGAACAGGATAGTGGTGGGAAGGTTCAACCTCTGCTGCCATACCACCAGCGTCTGCCTCTGACATCATGGGCCAACATTGTACGATAGGAGGCATTACTTTCGGAGCAGCCCTTGTTTATATATCCTTTTGGTGAAACAGTGCAAGTCATGCTGAAAAGATCTAAAAATCAAACAGAGTACTCTGCAAATGAAAGCATGTCAAAACCTGTGCCTGTAGTGGACATAACAATGACAAAATCTCTGGAAAGATATCTTGTCTTCTGGATTGAAGAAGTCATGTACTGCACCTAGGAAGGATTTTTTTTTTAATCAATGCACATGCTGGTATTTGATATGGTTTAGTGTTTAAGAATAACTGTTGAAGCCCATGCATAACTTGAAATGGCTTTCTAAAAGTACAGAAAATAGTCTAAATCTGTTGAGCAGGAGATAGAATGATCTCATAGTATCTTCCAGTCATAAACTGTATAAATTGATAGGGAAGATATGTTTTTGCTTTAATTACTTTGTTGTTGAAACTTGCCTAGTTTCCATTTTCTGAAGAATTTGGGCCTAAAAAGAAAGCATGAATTCAGATATGAAGCTTTCGAGGGAGATAATCTGTTGTTTTAGAAGTTTCTAAAAGGTTATAATGTATGTACAAGTAGCTCTGTGGCTTCGGGGCCCAAATTGGTGCAGTTTGCGGCTGTAAGAAAGTTGTTCAGCCTTTGAAGTAGTATGATGTTTGCTTGTAATCGTCAGTTGTCAGAATTTCAAATTGAACCGTTTGTCACTGCAGAGTAGGATAATTAAAAAATATATACATACAGGCAGGAGTCTAAAAAAAACCCCAAACTGCTTGAAATATTGTAGTAGTCCTGGAAGAGCTCAGCAGGTAAATGTGCATAGCATTTCAACTTTGTTTTGTCAAGCTACTTTATCACATGTGTGTTTTATGTCTACATTACGTTTAATCTATTTACATTTAATACATCAGATGTGTTTAATTTGATGGATACAAGTCTGTTCATCTGATATTAATTGAAATTGGTCTCTTCTGCAATGTTGTGCTGCTGGAAGGTGATTTGATAGCATGCTGTTTGTGTGGCATTTGCTGTTAGAGTAGGAGGTGAAGCAGGGTGCATAAGAAGGGATTTCAGGAGTTTCTTTGTACCTCATCCTTGTAATAGTGGGTTGCAAATGTGCTCTTTTTATTGGTCTTTTTTGGATGTTGTATTCACCTTTTAAATAAAAAAAATCATTGTTTTAGCTTAGAAACTGTAAAAATCGGCTGTAGCTATGTGTTTCCTGCTTAGACCTGGCTTTTTCTGTGATTTCACCATGGTATAAAATGTTGCAGAGGTTGAAACCATGTTGAAAATGTACCAACCTTGGAAAATCACAGTGGACCACTGAAGTTACCTATCTGCTATTGTCTGAGATTTAAAGGTAGCTAATCAGCCTGGCTGCTGAGGGGAGCTGAAGAACTCAGTTGTGCTAAAATGAAACACCTACCTCAGCTTGCTGATTGTAGGGGCCCCTCCCGCATCTTTGTGTGCCTCCTCTTGTGCACCTCTGTCATCGTTGATTCAACCTAGTGTAAACCTCAGTAAATTAATCCAAGGGAAACAGCTTTCTGCCTGTTGCTCAGTTAGCTTGTCTAGAGTTAGCAGAGTCCGAGAAATAACAAATCTGGTGCAGGGGAGGAAGGATACATCTGATAGTAGAGAAAGCAAGGAGCCAGAGTGGTACTGGATGGGAACTAGGATATCCTTCCAGTAAGAGCAAGCCACTAGCTCAGCTCAGCTTCAAAAAGTTTACTCAGACTTAACAGTGTTTTGAACCCGGTGTTGTCATAGTGCTTTACCTCCTTTGGATTAGATTTTAAAAAGCCGAACATTACCTTAATATCAGGCATTTGAGAACATCTGCTACCATGCCAAATGCATTGTAAAACTGACAGGAGTACTAATTCTGTGCTGAAAGTGTGAGTCCCATGAGTTAACTTTGGACCAAATTCATGAGTTTGTTGTTGTTGCCGTCAAATTCTCACATTTATTTATGTGGAAGGCTGTTTGTACTTTAGCAGAGTGGATGTTTGGCTTGGCATGCGTATACTAAAGTTGCAGGCCTTACACACAAAAAAGGAGTCTTTACTGTGGTGTCATAATAACTCATCATTTAAATGTGCTCATTGAATGCAATTACTAGTTACTGACGCTGTCGCTATTGAATATATTTTTCTGATGAATAACGTAGTTCAGAAGCACAGAAGAATGGGGTCTCTGGACCAAAAAATGTATGTTATGGCACAGCGTGAACACTTAACATAATCTATGCTCTAAACCTTTTTTTTTTTCTTTTATTAGACTACTGCAGAAAAAGTTACTTAGAACTCATTAGGACAGGAGTAAAAAACAGCTCTTTGCCAAGCCTTCAGGGTGAGGTGTTGCATAGAAGTTTTTGTTCAAAGTTACCATGTTCCAACTGATCGATGATTCATTAGTGACTTTATGTTTTAGTTATTTTAGCCCCTTCCAAAGAGAAGGAGTTCCAGAGTACCATATTAACTTCAAAGTAAGGTATTTACTTTACATCTATTTTATTAATCAAGTTACGCTACAATGTAAAGTACTTATTTCTTTGTTCCTAGTAGCAGAAAAAAAAAAACAACGTAACACTCCTATATAATTAGCTCTTGTTTGCTATGGTTTATGTAGGTGTTTTGTAGCGGTGTTGTTGGAAGCAATGTACTAAATTCAAACAAATACCTGGGTTTTATGGACATTTTCTTGGCATGACAGCATAATTCAGGAGCGGCACAGCTGCATCGCACATTATGGTAAGGTAATTAGACAAGTACCATCTTCACCATCTTAAAATAAAAAGAACTTTACCATGCTGTTAACACATATGTTTGTCTTGTTCACAGAAAAGGAGATGCATGGTTTCTGCTTGTTTACATGTCCTGTTTCAGCTTTCAGAAAGAGACCTAGTATGCCATACACTTTTGTCAGTTGGCAGCTTTAAGTTTGAGCCTTGTGATATTCCAAGCTATTTATACATTGTTCTGCTGGGATTTCTATTTTGAGGTGAGACACTGCGTTGTTCAGTAATGTTGCATACATGAAAATAATATGTAACTCACTTGGCTGCATTAAAATACTACTTCAGTTTTTCTTACCCAGTAATTTAGTTCTTTCCTGCTGACTTGAATTGTGGGTAGTGCACTGAAATGAGGTGCATTTTGGTAGACAGTGTTAATGAACTTGATGAAAGTGGTAGTTACTGTCCTGGGAACTGTTAACCTGTGTATAAATAAACATCTGTTAAAAATGAGGTCAAGATGGTCAACCTGCATCTGGTCTTAGCCTTCTGATGTGCCGACTGAATCCAGGTACTATGGTAAAAGACAGTTTTAAACAAGACTTTAAAGAGGATTAATGAAGTGCCTCACTTGATGGGAGCAGCTCTTCACAGCCCTAAAAGGTAGCATGGAGCATCTTATGAAAGTACTCCTTTTTCTCTGTTGGGTTTTAAGCAACCTACATTTTACTTCCCACTACCTTTTTTGGCTGTTGTTTTTTGCTTTTTGTGTGGTCAGTGTTTGTTTCTTAGAATAGCTGCAACTTGTTTTTGTGTGTGTTTTTATTATTTTAATTAGATCAGTCCTTCTGTAAGCAGCCATTCAGATAAACACTCCCCCCTTAAAAATCCAGACAATAACTTTTGCTATGCGTTGGCATAGACTTGAATCCCTTATCTTCAAAAGCCTTGTTGAAAAAACTGGACCTTTTTGTCTGCTCGGTAGGTGGAGCGTTGCTTTAGTAGCAATTGTAAACTCTGTGGTTTCCTCATCAGTCTAATACACAACTCACTTGTTTGCATCCTCTTAGTTTTAAGAGAGAGACGTAGTGCTGATTCCTACACTTCTCATTCTGAGCAGTATTACTTGAGATTTATTTGTGCTATCCCAACTCTGTGTACAACTTTCGTATTCTCTTAGATGATTTATATCCCAGCAATAAAATATATTTTAAATCTGTATTGAAAAGTCAAGCTTTGGTCTGGTGATAGGGAGCACCTTTCCTCCATCACTGGTACTGTTGCATTTATCTGCTACTGTAATGGAAATGGTCTTTCTGTATTACAAAGCCAATTATGTTGCTGGCAATGTGCTCATGCAAACAGAAAGCAGAATGTCCTAGCAAGGCTTGATCTTTTAACCACTGTAAGTGACATTTAAACACAGGAACATGCATGTAAGAGAGAGAAAAGTAGTTTACCTGTAGAACAGATTTCATGTAGCTGAGACTCCTGCTCGTTACCAGCACGTGTGTGTTAACAAGGATGTTCTTTGTTTAATAACAGCTTGAAAAGAGAATGTAACCAATCTAAAGCATGCTCTAATATAAGAGCTTGAAGTCCAAAATCAGTTGCTAAACTTTTACATCCAAATTTTACGTACTCCAGAGGTTTTACTTTTTCAGAGCTCACAGGAGACTACTTGAAGTTTGTCAGCAGGAGGATTAAGTATTTTGTACTTAAAAACTACTGTTCAATGGAAAGATGAAGTATCTAAAAACTACTCAGCCCAACTACTCAGTATTGTAATTCAACTGCCTGTAAAAAAGCTATCCTTTTTTTTTTTTTTTATCTGTGATTTTAAATATGCTTCTCCAGTTAATGTTTGTAGTTCTTTCAGGCTTTGAGAACTGAAATTAATAGAAGAATGGTCTATTCTGTATTTACTATTATCTCAAAAATTGGTACAGGCTTAGGAAGCAACTGAAATATTTTGTTTATTTTAGCTAAAATCGGATTTCTGACGAGTTTTTATAAATGACACAACATGAAAATGGGAATAACAGTGAAAATAATGAAATAATAATGAAATAGTGAAATACTAGCAAAGAAAATGTAAGAAATGGCCCTTCACTGATTAAGTCAAGCTTTGGATTAACCTCTCAGCTGATGGCACCTTGCACACAGTTTTCTGTATAGCTTTTAAAGCTTTATGGACAAAATTTTTTTTGGTACTGAAGACAGAATTAATCTTTGGTATGTAGTTGGAGTATATGTACAGTTAAATTAGGGAAAAAGTGTTTCCTGCTGACTAGAATCTATCTGCATAATAGCTGCCTAAAATATATGGATTCATTTAGTTGTGAACAATATAACATCTGTGAAACGTGATTCTTAAAATAAATGCAGTATTGAATGGTTATTGCACTAGTCAGGCCTGTACAGGATATTACTCTACCCTCCTCCACCCACTTCTTTATATAATAAAATTTTTTTAAAAATGTGAAAGTAGAAAATTCATACTGAGGCTGCTGAAGTAAATGAATAGTAACACTGAATGTCTGTGTTAAGAATTAATCGTTAGTGGGACATAAAATAAGCCACAGAATTTGTTCATTTATTTTATGCTAACAGTTTGGAAACTGTGCAGTTTTAAGTACCGGGTTGGTTTAGGCATTTGGCCAGCTTAACCAACGTCTCCATCTTACTGAAAGGTAATAGCTGAATTTTAATACTTCTAAAATAGCATATCCTTTCGATACTGCCTGCATGAAAATTGGAACATACACAGTTAAACTACCTGTGAGACTGTGGAGGGCCGGGTTTGTCTTATGACATTATTAATTCAGTGGATTCTGTGCTAGTCCCAGCATTATCGTTATCTGATAGTCTAAATACTGTCTGGATGGCAGCCAGCTAAAAAAGAAAAAGCTTCATCTGACTTGGATCCTGGACAGGAAAGGCTGCATTAAACCGCTCTGTAGAGCGGAGCAGGAGGGGCTTTCTGCACAGCGAGCAGCACCATCTGTCTGCTCTGTCCTTTAGGACTGGTAGCACTAACCCAGCCTTTGCTCCTCATTGGCCTCACTGGGCTGTGTCTAGCAGGAGAATGTAAGCTATCGCACCACACCGTTATTGGTGAAGAGTGTGGTAATCACATCAGTTCTGAAAAGCGAGAGAGAGGAGTCTGACCCTTCCATATGCCTTTGAACATGGCGTCTCATAACTGTACCTTCAAATGTGTGTCGTAATTTGTGTTGTTTTTCGTTTCCAAAACTGGATCAATTCATATTTCTTCAGTTTCTTCTTCCACTCATGTAGCTTTTAACCCAAGTGAAATTTGAGATAGCAGTTTTATGGTGTTGATTTGTTAGAATGAAATGTAGATGTGATTTTGAGGTGGTTGGCAACCTTTATAGAGGTTTAGGTGTTGTTTTCCCCTCAAATGCAGTCTGAATGAGCCTTTATAAAAACGTTAATAGGCAAGTGTATGCAATAAAGCTATCTGTAACCTGTGCTCATGGGTAGGTAACTTGCCTACCAGTTTTGAAGAATATCCCTATTTGATAGCTCTTTGGTCTAAACCAAGGAAGGTGGTTTTCAGTTGTTTATAAATCAGCTTTCCAGTTTTGTCTTTTTATTGAAACTACAGTTATGGGAAACTGCATTGCCATTTTCATTCAAAAAAGGTCTTCACTAGGCACAGGGCATAGAATCTGTGTGGTTTGTTGCTGTGGGAGGGAAGAAAGGCTACTTGTCTTGTGTTAATAATTTCAGACTGTATGTATGCTGTATGAATAATGTGCCATCACTTGTATTTAAGGGTTTACTCCTCGGGAGTTTGGCATTTTTGAAGAAGTTGAGGAGGATGTCTAGGCATAGAATTAAGGGAACCCCAGCAACAGACCAAATGAAATTGGACATGGACAAGGCCCCGGAATTATGTCCATTTACATATTTTCTCTGTGTGCACAGATGTCATGATACCTGATTATGGTATTGGTACTATTTCCAGTTGTGGACACAGTTGTCTCTGAACAACCAACTAATTATAAGTAGATACATGCTGCTAGCATCCTGAAATGTCTTTGTACTATACTGATGATCATAAAGTTGAAATGGACCTTCATTTCCTGGCTCCTTTTTGAGGTTTGACCCAGCAGATAGCCAGGTGCCACACAGTCATTTGCTAACCCCTCCCATCCCCTGAAGTACCATGGGGGAGAGAATTAGGAGAAAACACGGCAGAACTCGTGTGTTGAGATCAAAAGCTACTTACTAAGACAGAAAATGAAGGGAAAGAAATAGCAGTAATTGTATATATGTATAAATTTACACAAAAAGAAGTGATACACAAAGCAATGGATCACCACCCACCAATTGATGCCCCGCCAGTCCCCAGGCAGTGTCCCCTCCCCAGCTAACTCCCCTCAGTTTTACATTTACCTGATGTCATGTGGAATGGAATATCTCTTTGGTCAGTTTAGGTGAGCTGTCCTGGTTCTGTCCCCTCCCAGCTCCCTGTTCCCCCCCCCAGCCCCTTGCTGACAGGGCAGTACCAGAAGCTGAGAGACTGAGATGTCCTTGGCTCTATGCAGTACTGCCCAGCAACAATCCAAAAACATGGGTATGTTATCAGCATTGTTTTTCTAAAACCGAAACATAGCGTCATAGCAGACACTGTGAGAAAAAACAACTTCTGTCCCAGCTGAAACTAAGACACACGTTTTCAGTCTCACTTTTGCAAAGCTACGAATGTCTTTCACGATATGAGAACAATTATAAAGATCTTAAGAGTCGTTTATGAAGGAAAAAAAAAACAAACCAATACAGAGTTATTTGTGTATTGCTATGTTCCTGAAATTAGATTACTTAAGATACTTCTTCAAATGGTGGTAAATTTTCTGATTTTTTTCTTTTTTTTTTTTGTTGCCCTGTAGAATGTGTATCCCAATGTAGTTGGTAGGGTGTCATGCTAAAACAAATGTGTATAGTTAGCAAGCAGTTACTAGTAGCCTAAGCAACTACAAGAAAACTAACATTAGTGTGTTGTAGACTTACTGTGACAGGTGGCCTGAATTTGTTTTTTCAGTATGTTGACAGAGGGATAACTACAGCTTTGGGACTACAGGAAGGTTTTTGATATGCCACATAGAAGTAGGAGAAGGGTTGAGTATGGCAGCTCTATATTGAAGCATTAGCAACAAGCAAGAGGAACTGAGAAGATGGTGGCTTTATAGTCTAAAAGGTTAAAATTGCCATTAGGCTGCAATAATGCATGAAGTCTGTAGGAAACTTAAGAGTCAAACCCAGAACATCTGGCATGATTTCTGTCCTTACAGTTGCAGGCTAAGTTATGTGTGTTTAGCCCAGAAAGTGCATAAAACATTAGTTTTATAGACTGCAAGCCACAGAACACTACCCAGTACTCTCAGCGAGAACTCGGATACTGCAGGATGTTATGTGCTGCTGGAAGACAGCAGAGGGGCATAGTGAATGAGCTCGCAGGAGGAACATTTCCTAAGTGAAATTGTTTAGGTAGTACAACAAATTGTTGCATTACTGCTGAGAAACATCACATCCATTCCATGCCATCTCTCTCAGATCTATCATCTCAGACAAGCCTTGTTGAGGGAAAGCTCTTCCTGGCTTGTCATCTGACGATCACCTTAGTGCTGAACACGCAAATAAAGCTACTATGAGCCTCTCTGCATCCTGTCTCTAATCTTGACCAATCTTTAGCCTTTCAAAGGAAGTTGAGGTGGTGTAGTAAGGCTCTTCAGAAGCAAACTTTGCATTACAAAGAAAGAGAAAACAGTTTTGTTGTCATTTGGGTAACAAACACAGCAGAGTAATATAAATACAATGGAACAGAGTAGATACTATGGTAAAAAAAAAAAAAAGTCTTTTGACAGTGCTGGGTTGTAGATGAATCAGGTGCCAAAGGACTCCTGATCAAAGCATTGGTTTCTAATCTGCAGTTCCCTCTATTTTATCTTCCTGTAATTATACTTGATGCAATTGAGTATACAGGGGATATCTCTTGCATGTTGAGCATCCAACTTGAATGAACACAGAGAAGATAAGAAATGCTTATTCTGTAATTTCCCTAATCTATGTTAGGTTTGAGTAAACTTGGACTGTGAATATGTGCTTTTGAAGTGGTGATATAAAGGACAGGAGACTGACTTTCAATGTCTGAAAATTACATAAGGGAGGAATTAATTTCAGATAATCTTGGCTTTGTAAACACATGAAGCACTCTGTGTGTCCGTATGAGATCAGTTGTAGTTAAACAGTTGAATATGTTTTTGGAAATGGTAGATTTCCAGCAACATGTGAGGTCTGTGCAGGCAAATGCCCAAAATAGATGCAAAACGAACATATAAATTAAAAACATACATTGTAGCAAATTTGTAGAAATGAATCAATTTTCCATTTCATACGATCTAAAGGAAGGAACAGACAGACTTTTAGGATGTCTCCTTTACTAATTTAAAACATATACTTTAAAAAATGTGTTATTTAAAGCTTTTAACGCATTTATAATTTCCTTGTTAAAAATATCTTATGGAAACTGTGGTTTGAACTAAACTATCTAGGGTAAAATGCAGATCGCTGTTCTGTTTCATATAGATTTGTCTGTTTCTGGAGCAGCATTGATATAATTAAGTGGTGTGGGTACAAAGCAAAAGGAAAGCTAGAAAGAAACGACTAGAAAGCTCAAATGTGACTTCTCTTTTGGCTTACTTTTCTCTTTCCCATCACTCTTTCTCCCTCTACAATTAAAAGTGGGAAACGCGTGAAGTAGCATATATGATGAATATGTTGCTTTTTGTGCTGTATTTGTGCTCTTATTTCTGTATGGAGATTTTTGGACAGTAGAAATTAATGGGAGTGCTGCACATTTTCAGTTAAGGCTATCAGTGAAGTGATCATACTTGACTGGTTAAATTAAAGATGTGAGTGGGAATGTGGAGTTTAAGATTTGTTTTGTTTGATATGTCAGAGTGATGACTTCTTTCCAGAGGAAAGAGAGTAGGCTAAAAGTGTTTTTTTGAACGCTTATTGATTACAGCAGGAATTTTGGATACATTCATTAAAATTGGCACTTCTTTACAGCTTCTGGAAAAACACAAGAACACGGAAAGCATGGTAGAGCTGCTTGAACTGTATCAAATGGAAGATGAGGCCTACAGCAATCTTGCAGAAGCTACCACAGAGCTTTACCAGTACTTACTACAGCCATTCCGAGATATGAGGGAGCTTGCAATGCTTAGAAGACAGCAGATAAAGGTATGGTGAATGTAACTGAACTTCTCATTAATGGAGAAATCATGCTTTTTATTTACTGTTTACTCATTGGTACTTTTATGTGATACTTGGCAGTGATGGTTTCTCCACAAACTGTTTCTATTTTTGTTATTGCTCAGAAGAGTAATGAATTTGAAGAGTGAGAACATCTTTGACATGTAGCTAACCATTACCACTTTAACTTCTCCTTTTGTTCTCAAAAGGAACAAGTCTTGTCTTTATTGTATTGCAGAAATACTTGTAATAACCATCAGTTCCTATACAGTTTATTAGATTGTGGCCTTCTGAGTCTTCTCAAATATATGTCATGATTTAGGAGCCTCTTCATCAATGGGCCTCTTTCGTTTAGTCTGTATTGCCAGTGTCAATTTTTCTGGTCTTGGCACCTTATTCGGTTAGCCAACATTGATTTTACTGATTTTCAATTAAAAAAAGGTAATGGTTTTTTCCCTACATTTGAGTATGGAATGACAGAGATAGGCAAGAAATTTGAGATTCTGAAACTATTTTTATTCTGAGTCATTTTGTCAGAAAGTTCAGCTATCTGAAACTAGCTAATGTAATGATATTTCAACTGAAATGCCTTTTTCCACACATTTATAAATGTTGGTGCGTAGGGAATTTAAATGACTATTATGCTGTTCAAGATTTTGAACAATATACTTAAAAGGTTTTTCCAAAGCATGATGAAATAGTTCCTATTGTTTTTTTGAATTTGTAGAATAGGAAATGTTGATTTATTGTAATTTTTTTTTAGTTCTTAAAAAGCGGAGGTAAATATTGTGTACCAGATGCAACATGAACTAAGAGTCTTTTCTGCTTTTAACTTCTTTGATTTGTTGGATTTCAGTTAAGGAAAAAAAAAAACCTCTTTCTCCTTTTCATGAAATAATAACCTTTGGTAAGCTAAAGAGGCATCTTCAGTGGTATATTACTTTAGTCATTCTTATTTGCATCTAATGTACATTAAATTCTCTTCCTAACTTGGCAATTTTTGAGTTATAAAACTTGGTCATCTGTATTATGTGGTTCAGAAAGATGCCATCTCTTGTTTTTCGTTTCATTGTTTGAGAGAAAGCAGTACTTGTATCTATGATGACAAAATATATATTATGCTGGGTAGCTAGGGTGGCTCAATCGGTTTATAAATAGAACTTGTGCTTGAGATGGTTGGTGTTAACTTGCCACATACGTGTTTCTGGAAGGCTAAATAATGGAACAACGATCCCTAGGTTTCTATAAACCGTTATGGAGGGGGTTAGCTCCACTTTCATGCATAAGAGAGGTGTTTTTAATGCTTACTGTACTATCTCAGTGAAATGAGTACTGTGAACATAGACAGTTTAAATCCTGACAAGGAGATAGAGTGTGGATGTAGGGCAGGGTAAGGAAGTCAGAGCCTGTGGAAGGAATTACTAATATGAAAAGAATAAATTACAGGGATAATTATGCCTGAATACAAATATCTGTATTTAGTCAAGATTGTCTGTGCCTTCTGTAATTACTTAAAGCAATACTTTTGGTTTGTTTTTAAGAATTTGGGTTTTTTGATAAGTATTTTAATCAATTTCATTTCGTCTGTTTTCAGAATAAGATTGGGAAGAAATGAATTGCTTTGCGTTGGGAACAGAGTTTAGTGTCCTCTCCTTTTGGAGCAGAACATAAAAATTTTAAGATATATTATCTGGGTGTTGAATTTCTGCTGTTACTATGAAAAGTTAGATGAGAGATGAGTCTACAAGGGAGAAGAAACACTACATTCTGTGCACTCAGTGGAGGCTTTTTAGAGTTGGGCAACTGGTAGTCTAAGTCGTGAGGAACCTGAACTTGTTCTATGAGATTGCTGACTACAGAACTATGGCATATATTCAGTCACTTGACTCTGCTAATATGCCATGTGAATGGAATATAAAACTGCTTGTATGTTCAATTGTAAAATTGAGTAATAGGACTTCTACAAAATGCCAAAAGCCTTTTTTGGTGATCTTCCCCTACGAAAGACAGGATTGGTTGATAAAATAACAGATGAAGTTTCAACAGATGAAAACTAATGCATGTACAGAAGGGTGATGACAATATCTGGGAGTATGCATACATGTTTGTATGCACTTATCTATTACTCCTGATGAAAAGGTGTGAGAATTATCTCAGTTCTTGGAAAACAGCTTGCCATTCAGCATTCTTAAAGAGGATAGGAAGATTTTGGGTTATTAGAGAAAACAGCATTATGTTTTTGTATATGTCTGTGTATACTCACATTGTGAATATCGCAGTTTTAGTTTCTCCATCTCCAAAAGATACTGCAGAATCAGAATAGCTGCAGGATGGCAATGAGGGTGATAAAGGTATTTCCATATGAACAACCTCAGTGCAGGGACAGAGTAAATAAAAGCAGATTGCCTCACTTTTGCTATTTAAAGCATGCAATAAATATAAGATAAATATTTCTGTAAATCCTGCATTTTATGGGAAAGGAAATACTGAATGATTTATTTCATTCTTTCTTACAACACACACACAAACAAGGACCCCATCAATGAACTTTTGGTGTTTTTGAAACAGCCTACGAACAAAGGAGAAAAATCAAACTCCTAAACTCCTATTAAACACACCTTACATACTCTGTGGCAATAGTTTCTAGCTTAATTATGGACGCTAAGTATACACATATTCCAGGAAGAGGCAGGCCCATCATTGACTATTAACAGTGATTCAGATTAGCCATCAGCTCAAGAAGCCTTGAAGCTGTTCAGTGTCAGAAGAGAGTACTCTATCCATACCTTGTCTTACTTTTTTTTTTTTCCTCCAACTGTAACTGATTACAGTTGAAAGCGAAGGCCAAGACAGCCTTGGATCTGACCTAGCATTAGGGTACTATGAGAAAGGGTGAGGAAGGACTCAGATTTAATGTGCATTCAGAAAATCTGAAAGATTTTTAAACATGCGGAAAATACGAAATTGTGTCCCTGCAGGGGTAGCAGTAAAGGAGAGTATAAACTGAGATGTATGATTCTTTTCTTTTGCTGTGCTGGAGATGGGGAAGGAGAAATAAATAAGGAAGAGACTTTGAAGCAATGTTAAGCTGGCTGCGAAAGTCAAGGAAAAGGGTTTAAGAATTTAAGAATTCATCGTCTTTGAAGATGTAAAAATTGGATCATGAGGTTGTGAATTTTACAAGTCCAAGTTTACGTGAATCGGTAGATAGATTTCAATCTAAATCTTTTTTCCAGTAGTGCTCTGAAACGAGATTTTTATAGCTTTAGTGATCTTTGTGGGCTTTATACTGAATCATGTAGGGCTTTATTTGCAGTACCCCTATTCTTGGGTATTCGTATGTATTTATTCAGATTTCTTCCTGTCTAATGATTCTTAGTATTTTCCTTTTATTCAGTATATCTGTGTATTAAAAACTGTCCACCTTATCTTGATGAATTCTTAATGCACATGTGCTTCTCATTTTGTCTGTTGCATATATAAAGGTTTTTTTTTTACTGAAGATTTAGAATCCATTCAATCATTTTTATCCACAAAAGGAATATATTCAAACCTGCTTGCTTAAACACTTAAGGTCACTTGCTTGACCATCTTCAAGTAACTAATATTTAAAAAAAAATAGTAAAACTTTCTTTTGTAGGTGAACTTTTTTTTTAAGCCTGGAACTCAGTCAACAAAGACGAAATGTAATTAAAGGTTATATGACACATGATGGATAAGTAGAGGGAAGGCGCAGCAATTTAACCTTAATCTTGCCAATTGCCAGTCTAAAGTATATTAATTTAGGAGTTTTAGTATTTCCTTGCATATACTCTGTGTCTGGAGGAAAAAAAAACGCCACGATTGAACAATCCCAATCTTTACTCTTGCCAAAACTTTAATCTTCTGTGACCTCCTTTTCTGAACACTTCTTAATTTTTCAACATTCTCCATGGTTCTGGAAAAAATATTCAGCACTGCAATTTGCAGTACAATGACCTTCTTGTTTGGTCTTCTTTCTGTATAGGCTAACATCTTGATCTTTAGTTTGTTACTGCCTTTACTGCTGCTGTCTTTATTACACTCCATCATTCTCCTATATATCGATAATCAAAACCTCTGTAGGTTGTATGGGTAGTCCTAGACTTCAAATGTGTTGAGGACTTCGAGCCCTCCAATCTAAGCTGGTTTGGATATATGTTGTGATTTAGCCCGGCAGCAGCTGAACACCACACAGCCCTTCACTCACTCCCTCTTCTCCCAGTGGAATGGGGGACATAGTAAGGGGGGGGAGAAGTGGAACTCGTGGGTTGAGATAAATTTACTAAGGCAGAAAAGGAAGGAAAATAAAAATAACGGTAATGATAATGATATGTGTGTATATACACACAGAACAAGTGATGCACTAAACAACTGCTCACCACCAACCAGTCCCTGAACAGAGGTCCCTCAACAGAGGTCCCTCCCTGGTGAACTCCCCTCAATTTTATGCTTATATGATGTCATATGGTATGGAATACCCCTTTGGCCAGTTTAGGTCAGCTGTCCTGGTTCTGTCCACTCTCAGCTTCTTGTGTCCCCCCAACTCCTTTTTTTTTTCTCTTAGACTACACTTTCTCCAGGACTTTAAGTCTAAATGAGGAACTTCCAGAACAAAAAGTGAGTTTAAGAAAATATTAGGGAACCAAATAGCCCTTTAGGTTATATTAAAAAAAACTTCAACTATATCAAAGTTTCTTAATTTTTAACTATTTTTTTTCCTTTTTTACTGAGTCAAAAGCATGTTTACAAAAACTATCAACTGGATGACAGCACTTCAGTTTTTCTTTTTTTGCTATCCGTTTCAATTCTTTGGGGTCTTCTCTAAGTTATATCTAACATGGATAATGGTCATTTTAATAATACAAAGCAGGATAGAATAGTTCATTTTGAAAGGCTCTACAAAGATCATTTTGTCCAACTGCCTTACCACTTCAGGGCTAAACAAATGTTAAAGCATATTAATGAGGGCTTTGCCCAATCCTTCCTGAATGCCATCAGGCACAGGGCATCAACCACCTTGCTTGGAAGCCTATTCCAGTGTCTGACCACCCTCATGGTACAGAAACGTTTCCCAGTGCCCTGGCAGCTCTGTGCTGTTCCCT
The DNA here is from genome assembly GCA_013396635.1 of Penelope pileata. Taxonomy (NCBI): domain Eukaryota; kingdom Metazoa; phylum Chordata; class Aves; order Galliformes; family Cracidae; genus Penelope; species Penelope pileata. Next base: position 619,565 of record WBMW01003698.1, on the reverse strand, counting down.
TCCCGCCGTCAGATCCCAGGGGCAGAGCCTGGCACCTCCCTCTGCTGCCCCTCCTCAGGGAGCTGCAGGGAGCAGTGAGGTCGCCTCTCACCTCCTCTCCTCCACACTGACAACGTGAGTGTCCCCAGCCTCTCCTCATAGGACATGCCTTCCAGCCCCATTGCCAGCTGTGTTGTCCTCTTCTGGACACTTTGTCCGACATTAACACCCTTTTTATATTGTGCAACCCAGAACTGCACACAATATTCAAGGCGCACCCCAAGATGCAGTTTGCCCCATGGCTGCCAGAACACACTGCTGGCTCATGCTGAGCCTGCTGGCACCAGCACCCCCAGGTCCCTTCCTGCTAAGCTGTGCTCTCTTTTCTGTTTATTCTGTAAAATGACCTGTGTGTGCTCTTTTATGGACCATAAAAACAAAAGGTGCTGGCATCACAGAGGTGTGCAGGGAGTAAAACAAAGCTGAAATATATTGTGCGTGCATTGCAAACAGCATTGGTATGCAGTAGCACGTAAGATCTACCTTTAATTTCATAATGACAGTTATTATCTTTACAGATGTTTATTAAAAGGGATTAGTTTTTAAAGAGAATACAGAAAATAAAGCCTTCAAAACACATGGGCCCGTTCACGTTGCTATTTGATGGTCCATGTGTTTTTCTCTTATCCTCTCTATATTCTCAGCTAGGTTAAGCTGTAGATTTGAGAGAGTTCTCTTCCTCTTTCATGAAGATGTAGGTAGTTGCAGCCTCAACAGACAGAAAAGTCAGGGAAAGAGAGAGAAGCTGTCTGTTTTAGCTGCCATCTTTCCTTAAATAAGCTAGTAGGTTTTTTTCTGTGGTCTTGCTTTCTAGTTCCTATGATAAAACACAACTCCAAATAATATCTTCTACATAAATACCCAAATTATATTTTATTTAAATTCTATTTTGTGATTTAAAGAATATTTATATATATTTGCTGCACTGGCACTCTACTACCCTAAGCAAAGTTTATTGTGTAGGAAAGTTATTTGAATCATAGAATCGAAAAATATCTCAAGTTGGAACGGACCCACAAGAGGAGAAGGAGTTGCCCTTTTCATCATGAAAGGAAAAGCGTGAAGAACTGTCCCTGAAGAATGGCCATAAGCAAGCTGAAAGCCTGTGGTTGAGAGTTAGAGACCGAGGCAACGAAGGGAGCCATGTGGTTGGTGTCCACTATAGGCCGCCTGATCAAGCAGAGCCTGTTGATGAAGCCTTCTTCCTCCAGCTACAGGAGGCATTGCAATTACAAGCTCTTGTCCTGTAGGGGACTTCCACCCCCCAGACATCTGCTGGAAAAGGAGCATGGTGAGCTATAGGCAATCTGGCTGCTGGAATGCATTGAGGAGAACTTCTTGAGCCAAGTAATAGCCCTATCGGGGGAATGCAATACTGGACCTGTTGCTTACCAATATGAGTGAACTGAGTGGTGACATCAGGATTGAAGGCTGCCTGGGCTGTAGTGGTCATGCAGTGATGGAGTTCACACTCCTGAGGGATATCGGGCAGGCAGAGTGAAATCAGGATGCTAAATTTTAGGTAAGCTAACTTACAACTCTTCAAGGAGTTAGTCAGCCAAAGCCCCTGGGAAACTGTCCTCGCAGACAAGGTAGCAGAGCTGGCAGATCTTTAAGAAAGCATTCATTAGTGCATCAGGACAGATGCAGGAAGTCAGGAAAGGAAGGCAAGATACTGGCATGGCTGAACTGGGACCTGATGGTCAAACTGGAGAGCAAGAAGAAAATGCACAGGCAGTGGAAGCAGGGACAGGTGCTGTGGGAAGAGTATAGGATTGCTGCTGGGCTTTGCAGGGTCAGGGTCAGGAAGACCAATGCCCAGCTGGAACTGGACTAGGCAAGTGGTGCAAAGAAGAACAAGAAAGGCTTCTACAGGTAGCTTAATCAGAAAAGGAAAGTCCAAGAGGGCATACCTCCCCTGGTGAGTAATACAGGCGAGCTGGGACAAGGAGAAGGCTGAGGTACTCAACAACTTTTTTCGTCAGTCTTCACTGGCAACTGCTCTTCACATGCCCCTCAAGTGGGTGATTCAGAAGATGAGGACTTGGGAAGCAATGTCTCCCCCACTGTAGGCGAAGATCAAGTTCGTGACCTCCTGAGGAACGTAAACATCCATAAGTCTATAGATCCTGAGGAGATGCATCCCAGATTCCTGAGGGAATTGCAGGACTGGGCTGGAATAGATGACCTTGAAAGGTCCCTTCCAACTCAGATGATTCTATGATCATCAGGCTCATCTCCTGGCTCCACACAGCAGCACTCCAAAATCAAATGCTTCGTGAACCTTCAGCAGATTGGGGGCCATGATCACTACCCTGGGGAGCCTGTTCCAGTGTTCGGCTGCCCTCTGTTGAAGAACCTTTTCCGAACATCCACCTGACCCTCCCCTGACACAGCTCCATGCCGTTCCCTTGGGTCCTGTTGCTGCCACCAGAGAGCAGAGCTCAGCGCTGCCCCTCTGCTCCCCTTGTGAGGACGCTGTAGGCCGCCATGAGGCCTCCCCTCAGCCTCCTCTAGGCTGAACAAACCAAGTGACCTGAGCCGCTTCTCATGCATCTTGCCCTCTAGACCCTTTATCATCTTCATTGTCTTCCTTTGGATGCTCCCTAATTGTTCTATATCCGTATATTTTGGTGCCCAAAACTGTACCTCATGCTCTCAAGGTGAGGCTGTGCCAGTGCAGAGCAGAACTGGGATGTACTGGTCAGATAGCTGTTTGACAGGGGGGACCAGGTATACTTCACCAGTTTGTCTCAGTTGTTCACTTCTCATTTGTTCATTACTGTTTCTCTCTGATGATTGTCCTGTCCTGTAAGGATTTGACAGGCGTAGATTTTATTAGTGGCTGAAAGATTACCATATTTTTCTAGATAGATTGCGCTTAAAAGCTGATGATTTTCTCACGTAAGTGATGATTGTTGGTGTATACATTCACAATATGGCTATCTGTTCATTTTGTTTGCTTTTTTCCATGTCTCCCTGGGGTGTGCCAGGTACACTGCCAGAAGTGGCTGTGCTCTCTGCCTTACTGTTTATCACAGTTACTGGGTCAAGGTTATATTGAATGGCAGTAATTACCTTTGGAAAGGTTGCTAGCAGTAGTTTCTTTTACACTGGTATCTTACTTTAAGTAACTCAATTTCTCTTTGTTACGTTTCTTGGTGGAGAGGTTGAATCAGATTGAACGTGCTGTCTGGATGAGAAGAGATTGCTTTTCCTCTGGGGAGCACTGAAGCACATTTAGACAACGGAGAGGCTCTGAGGCCACAGGGTGCATGTCAGGCAAGCCCAGGAAAGGAAGCCTTTATCTGAGGCAAAACCACCCCAGTCCTGCTGGAAAAAGGAGGGTGGCAGACAACTAGACACCACAGACCAAAAGGGACTCTTAAAATTTGCTGCCACTCAGAAGGTCAGTAACCTAACAGAGGAAAAAAAAAAAAAAAAGCAGAAAGGCAATCACCTGTCTGTTAGGACCCATTGCAGAACGTGTGTCTTAAAGGTATGTTTATGCAGTCTCCCTCTGACAGAATCTGCTTTCCACAGAATGAAGTCGTCTTCGGAAGTGAAGCAACTTGATTGCTTTCCTTACACTTGCACTAGAATATCTTTAGCTGCTCTATGTGAAAGACTGCTTAGGTCTGTTAATACACAAGGCCAAGCTCCTGGCATACAAAAAGATGGTCGAATTCCCTACATTTTCTTGGATTGATTTGACTGCTAGTGCTCCATGAATGATCTGAGAGGCTTTCTGGTGGCAGCTGGTGTTTTATCCTGAACTTCACTACTGTCCAATGAGTAACAGAAGCCTGTGTAACTGCAGACTCTTGCTCCAGAAATCAGCCCAGGAGCCTTGATCTTCAGGAGCTCATTTGGAGCTCTTGCTTCCCAAAACTCTTGTCTCTTACACTTTCTCATTCTGAATTTCTCACTCTAAACCTCAGATGCCTCTAGTAGGCATAGCTGACAAATGATTATTGGGACAAGCAGTATACCGTGGTCTCCAGTTGTGGATATCCTTACGATCATCAATAAATATGCATAGTTTTGCAGATACTGCTAAGGCAAGGCTTCTCAGGTTTTCTGTGCCTTGTCATATGAATAACCTCTGTGTGAATGACAGTATAGATGATATGTTTGGGAATGCAGTTAATGAAATGGTACTTCCCCTTTTTCTTACTTGTAAACAATTTCTGAAACAGAGATACAGTTGTATTGGGCTATGCTACATCTCTGGCCTGTGCTGTTCATGAATAATATTTTGGCAGGCAAAATTTGATGGAGAAAAATGATGAAGTGCTTATTTGAGGCTTCTAATTCTCTTATAAATGATGGCTAACAATAATTTTACTTGCATTACTCTGTTATCCCAGTTCAATTTCCTTACCAAATTGTCTTGTCTTTACCTAGGAATATTAAGGAAAGTTTTTTTTTAACTGTCTTACTTTTGTCCTGCTTCTCAAAAGAACTTTTTGTTTCATTACTCTGTGTAAAGCATTAAATTCACCAGTGGTCATTCATTGATACGTACTTGCTTAACTTATTTTGAAGTTCTTGTCTGTCTACTCATAAGCATTGCTTGCGGAAATCCTGATATATATGTGCTTTATTGAAGTACATGTTACAAGCTATCTAGTAAAATGAATATTCACTTAGGATTTTTTTCACATTTTTACTTTGCCTGTTGCCTTTTTTAGAGTTTTGGAAATATATATGAAGTAGTTTAAAATACCATATTAAACTACTTCAGACATTTTTTGAGAAATGAACAATTTCATAGAAGGCATCTTAAATATTTTTGCTTTTCAAAATCATCCCTCTAAGAAATGGGGTAAGTGGATATGCAGAGGTAGATCCTGAATAGTCACTTAAAAGCCTGCTGTTTGTAGTAGAAGTATGGAGTGGAATGGCTCTTTGAAGCTTTGTGAAATTGAGGTCAATATTCAGGGCATTAGAACTTCAGGTTAAAATATCTTGTTACATAGAAGATTGAGTATTTCATGTTTGGGGTTTTTAGTCTATAGTAGTGAGGCATCTTTTTGACCAATGTAGATGAAAAATATTAAAAATTAAGGCTTTGATGCTGCAGGATCAGGCTTAAGGGTTTAATGACTTAGATGTATCATTTGTTTTTTGCAGTGGGACTGCTAATAACCTTGACTACTAAGAAGTGTGTACAAAAATTGGTTTGGGAGAGAAAGCTGCATATTTCATTAATTTTTAAAAGAAACTTCAGATCTCTTACTGGCTTGAAATAGTTACTAGTTCAAAATAAAATTGCCTTGGTCATAGGAATGAAAAAATGTTTGAATTCCTAGTCACTGGGGAAATGTTTTAAGTCATCACAGTAACAGAGAAGAACTCCTAAAACTGGTGATTACTTCCCAGCACTCCAGCACGTCCCCTCTTTCCATCTTCATTTTTACTTATGAGCTTTCATTTTGTTGGGATTGGAATATTCCAGACTGGAAGAAAGCCTGGATAAAGCATAATTGTTGTTTGAAGATACAATATTTAGCTAAAAGTTACTGGTAAATAAGCTTGTCGTGCTTCCAGTAAAAATAGCGTGAATTAGTAGTATAATGAAACTATGAATGTACTTTCTCAACAGAAAAGAGCACTTTTTTTTTCTGTTGAATAGAAGCCATGGTGATTTGTTGGTAGTTTTCTCCTTTTCTGTTTTTCTTTCTTTTGTTCTTAGCCACACTGAAACTGATCACTGTTCAGAAGCTAGCAACAACTATCAGTGTTGTTAATTATGCTCTGATTTGTTTTCAGATCTCAATAGAGAATGACTACCTAGGCCCCAGAAGAATTGAGAGTCTGCAAAAAGAAGATGCTGATTGGCAGAGAAAAGCCCACATGGCTGTACTTTCTATTCAAGACCTTACAGTTAAATACTTTGAAATAACAGCTAAAGCACAGAAAGGTAGTTATTTTCTAGTATCCTATACTTAAAAGATCTTTAAAGGTTTAATGTTTATCATGTTCTGTGTTGCACCATCTGTTTTATCTGTATTTTTCATTAATCATCCTTAAGGAAAATTTAGTCATCATTCCCATTTGTTTTCATTTCTGTGTGTGTTTACATCTTTCACAAACAAGCCTTTGCAGAATATCATCAGGAGCAGGCACAGTATAAGTCTTTGAATAAAGTTTCGCAGCAAACTTCTCAGTGTGATTTCAGTAGTGGCACTGTACATTTGCAAAAGATTTAGGAGCCGCAGAGTCCCTGATGGACATTGTCTTCTCCACTGAATGTGGCAAACCACAGTAGTAAGTGTCCGTTACCTTTCACTTTGTTTCATTTTCCTGTCTCCCCTGCCTTTTAGTAAACTTTTTTCATAGCTCTAAATACTAAACAACAGGTCAGCTTAACTACTTAGTGAAAGCTGCTCTATTCTTTATAGACTTTGATGCAGTTTTACTAAATGAGTCCGTGCAGTTAAGCTAGGACATATCACTTGCATAGACATCTGTGCTCTTGTACAATTTTAACTGAAGTAATCAGTTAATTAGTCTAAACAAATCTGAAGGTGTGGTTTCACCTTCTTTATTTTAGTTTGACTGTGGGCTACTGCTGACAAAGTTTGTCCCACTCTCTTCCCTGCGTGACTGCAGGTTCCTGTCTCTTTTCTATGTGTTGGTGATAGTGATTGTGCAACCAGATGAATGAGCTGCTTCTTTATTTTAGTTCTTTTTTGATGGATAAGTTTCAAGATGGATAAGTTTCAAGCATGACTGCTAGATCTGCCTCAAGAGAAGCAGTCACTGTAAAACAATTCCTTCCAGTGAAAACTCAGGTTAAGGATAACATGAAACTCCACCTTATTTGAAAAATGTGGCTAAACTAGTTCAGGTATGTTGGAACTTAATTAGAGCAAATTCTAAATGTATTTAGCTTCTTTTCTAATATGGCAAAACTGACAAGTAAAATACCTCATAAGTTAAAGAACACATAGTTACAGTTACTTTTTTTTCCTCACATAATATTTTAGCATACACCTTTCAGTGGGGATGAGCACTGAGAAATGATATGCCTGGAGAGTATTGGTGACTTTACAACTTTGGTGTGCAGGCTGTTTGTGGAGGGTTTTTTTTTTTTTGTGCTTTTTGTTTGGCCTCCTGTTGAGCATAAGGAGGTCATATATAGCAAAATAATAACAAAGCAAAAAGCACATGAGAACAAATAGGCATTTATTACATAACAGCAGCATGTGACGTCTTCTGACACCTAGGGACAGAATACTACCCCTTTGGTTGTGTATCTTCCATGGCTTTTACTCTGCAGATCTAAGTGTACAGTAATGTGATTGTTTTGTATATTAAAAATGATTAAAATCTCTTAAATGTTAGCCTAGATATTGTCTGAGGCTCAAGAAAAGAGCCTGAGTCAAGCAAGGGACTATCGCTACTCTGAATTCTTCCTGAAAAGCTTCTCATTCATCTCTGTATATTAAGGGCATATTGTACTAAGTTAGTTGGTTTGAATTGTAAAGCAACCTTTCATTTTGAATTGAAACAGAAATTTTTTTTTAACAAAAATAGGTTTGCTAAATTCATTATTCTTACTGAATTGCACTTGAGGTCAACCTCAGATTTTTGTTTTAAATTGTAATTCTTATTTCACTCTGCAAATTTGTATTAAATTTATGACTACATCGTAGAATGAAGGGAAACAGGAGACTTCAGTAGCTGATGTTAGAGGCTTTCAGAAGCAGGGGAAATTTGAGATGCAGTTTAAGACTACATGATAGTATTAACCAGTATTTTTATTAAGTCAACTATTCTGGACTTGTGATTCAGACATTCAGGTAACGTGTATTCAGTGTGGTTCCTCTGTGAATAACAAAAATTGGAATAATAATGATGAAATGGCCAACAAATAGCTAATTACATACATGAATCCTAGGAATTCTTAAATCTTGAATGTGAAGGTTAATACTGCATAAAATGACTTCTGTGCTAAGAGAACTTTGTATGGTTTTGGGTACAAATGTGTGCATAGTCTCTACAGTGCAGCTATTAGAGATGTGAAGAGAAGACTGATAAGCTGTCTGCCTTTTTCTTCCCTTCTGTAGCTGTCTATGACCGGATGCGAGCAGACCAGAAAAAATTTGGTAAGGCAGCATGGGCAGCAGCAGTGGAACGTATGGAAAAGCTTCAGTATGCAGTTTCTAAGGAGACTTTGCAGTTGATGCGTGCTAAAGAAATCTGTTTGGAGCAAAAGAAACACGCACTGAAAGAGGAGGTAATTTTTCATATCAATAGATAGAAAAATTAAACATGCAGTAAAAATTGAGCCTTAAAGAACTTTGTTGCATTTGAAAAAATAAACCAACAGACTTGAAAGTCATTATTTTTCCAGTCTTCACTAAAAGTCTGTATTTTAGCATTCCCTGCATTCTATCATGTTAGACAAATGGAATTGCAATGTAGGTGTGGTGAGTTTTGTACCACTTATTTTCTGTTCACCTTTTCCTGGTTAGTCAACCAGGAAGACAGTTTTTACTGTTAATGTTTACAGCTATCTGCTAAGATATATTAAAAAAGGAGTAGAAGCAGACATCTGCTGCTATATAGTCTCCATGCTACCTCTTGTAGACATAAGCACTTCTTTTTGGAGCAATTTTTGACATGCTAGATGGAAGGAGTCTGCACATTAGTAATTATACAGATGACTAGCCTGTTCTACAGCACTCTCTTTGTCTTTGCTTACTCTGTTTATTAAGGCACTCTTCCAGAGGGGTTGTTACTAGCTACAGCACTCCTGAGGGAAGAGTACATGCTTTAAATGTCTTAGTAGGAAAAAAAAACCTACACATTGGATTTTATGATACACTTCCTCAAAACAAAGATGCTAAAAATCCTCTTTGAAATCTTGCTATCCTGTGAACATTCTAAGAACTTCGCTGGCATGCTAATGTTACTTTATGTTCTGTCTGTGGAGTTGTTTGTTTTAGTGTACATTTCTAATGTGTGTTTGTCAGTAAAATTTCACTGAGCTCTGTTAGAAAAAGATTATTCAGAAAGCTCAGGACTTTACCACAGTATGGATTGGTAACTCTGTAGACCTGATAGACTATGTGCCTATTTTAGGAGCTTCTGTGGAAGACAGTTGGCTTTGTGTATGAGGGATTAAATAAAAGCATTGAAAACAAGCTTTGCTTCATTAGAAGGCTATTTGTATACAGAAAGTCAAGAGTTTTCTGAAATCCTGAGTTTGTCAGGCCTCTACCACCATAGACAAAGAGTTGATGAGAGAATCTAACATTATCAGTAGGAAATATTAAATACGATATATTCAGAAGTTTAGGGCAGCCAGACATTGTCTGATTGTTTTCCCAATAGAGTACTCTTATGAATTTTTGATAATTGAGATTCAGTTTGACAAACGAGTGATTGTTGTGATGTGGAAAAGCATTTGGGGCTGGATAGAGGAACAGGGTTTGCAGTATAGTAGGGTGATGGAGGGCTCTGAACTTAGAGGTTGGGGGCTTTTTGTGAAGAAGGAATGAGAAACATCTGAGGAGTGTGTGTCAGCATGATGCTTCAAGGTGGAGTATTAAAAGGTATAGAGTGTTCTGGATTAAAACAAGCTGAGGGGTAATATAAGGACCTACTTCTGTTCTGAAATGCCTTACTTTGAGAATGGAATAACCCTAAACATGCAAAGTTGGATGTGATAAATGTGACTAAGAATCCTGCATTGTAGAAGAAAAGTTGCGGTTTATTATAGTTTTCATTTAGGATGTTAATTAAGCACTTTTCTGTCTCCTAAAATGTTTACACTTAAATATATGATATTGAAAGATACCAAATTTTTCATACTACCCGGATATGCAAATCATCTGTCTCTTTCTAACCTGAGCAGTAATAAAATGAATTACTCTATGTATAATACTTCAGACTTTAACAAATAATTGCCTGTGCAGAAGCAGCATATTCTGATTTTAGTGTCAAGACAGAGCTTTCCAAATGATGTGGAAAAATTATTACAAGAAGATGGAGATGAGCAGAAAAACCAGTCTTGGCAAGGCATGCCTGAGCTGCAGAACAGCAACAACTGTGTTGATGGAATACTGTTGCATTAGCACAGAGAACAATTGTTACTGTAGTACACTGAAGATCTCTCTTAACTTTTTTTTTCATGATTTTTAGTGATATCACAATAAAGTCAGCGTTCATGAATGACAAAGTTAGGAGATTTTTGTTACAAAGAGGGATTGAAATTACCCTCTGGAAGAGCTGGGTAATCCTAGAGACAAACCTAGAAGAAACAGAATGAAATTGCAAAGTACGCAGTTGCACAGGAATCAATTCTAAATTAGCCAGCCCACATGTTACAACATAGCCATGACACTGCCGAAAAGATGAGCAGTTTCTGGGAGTATTTGACATAGTCCTGCACCTCATCCTTATCTCTAAATTGGAGAGAGATAAGTATGAAGGCTGGTGTATTTTGGTGAAAAAAAAAATTGATTGTATGGTTGCAGCCAGAGGGCTGTGGCCAGCNCACAAGAAGGATGTGGAGCTGGGGGAGCAGGTTCAGAGGAGGCCACAAAGGTGACCAGAGGGCTGGGGCACCTCTCCCAAGAAGAGAGGCTGAGGGAGCTGGGCTTGTTCAGCCTGGAGGCGAGAAGGCTCTGGGGAAAGCTCGTTGTGGCCTTCCAGTACTTTACAGGCACTTATAAACAGGAGGGAGACTGACTTTTTACACTGTCTGTTAGTGAAAGGATAAGGGGCAACGGCTTTAAACTAAAAGAGAGGAGATTTAGGTTACATATTAGGAGGAAATTCTTTACTCAAAGGGTGATGAGGCACTGGCACAGCTGCTCAGAGAAGCTGTGGATGCCCCATCCCCGGAGGCATTCAAGGCCAGGTTGGATGGGGCTCTGATCTGATGGGTGGCAGGGAGTTGAAACTGGGTGCCTTCCAACCCAAGCCATTCTATAAGCCATTCTGTGATTCTGTGATAGGATTTTACAAATACTTCTGACGTTTACAGTCCTTTATTGTTCTGCAAATGTAGGTCTTCAGTTTAAATATCTTTTCTTCCCTTCCTAACATTTATCGTTTCTGATTTAGTTTGGAACTGCTTGCTCAACCTTAATTTTATTAGGGAAAAAGAAGAAAAATGAGCCAGGAGAGGCTCTGTATTCAGTTTATTGACCTGGTAACCTTTTTTGTAGCTGTTCTACTTCTGGCTTGTTTCATTGATAGAACTGCAGTTACATTCGTTGCAAGAGCAGCAATACATCTCTGCCTGAATATAACTTTTGAAATAAGACTTGGATAGCTGCATTGGATAGCACATAGTCCCTGACTGACAGGCCTACAGAGACCTAGCTCCAGTTGTTCCTCTACTGTACAACTTCTATCTGAAAGTGTCTGTAGCATTAGTAAGATTTGGGACCAAAATTTGCTGGAGCTGTGGATGCCATACCTCTGCTAGATGTGCTACAACCTCTGTTCTGCCCTCCAAGTCTGGTAGTTGTATCTAATACGTGACCTGCCAATCAGCTGTGCCAGGTGTCTACAATTCAGGAGACACAATTTTGTTTGGACTGAATGAGTGTTTGTGGAGTGAAACAAACCCTGCTAGAAAGTCATGTGAAAACTCTCATTAGAAGTTAATGTTGATTATTATTAAGTTGTTTACTTAGAATTACCTGTAGTTTTTCATGATGAATAGCTGGTTTCCTGCTATTTGATCCTTTTGAATCTTCATGTATATTGTTTAGTGGATAAAATATGTAAAACAGCTGAGATTAGTAGTTGGACTTAAAGAAGCAAGTTCTCTTTTTAATACTTAATTTCTTTCTCACCATGGCAAACTCGTGTTAAAAAAATAGTTATTACTTATTTTTAATGTGTAAACTGTTTGGTTACTGCTCTAGTTGCACATCAAAAACTGCTTGAAGAAGCTGTCCATGTCGATGATGATGTCTTTGAAAAAGCAGGTGTTTTCAAAATTTTAATATAATGCCAATTTTAATATTTTGATTTAGGTAGGAGAAATGGATACTCTCAAATTATTAAAGCACCTACAGAAATGGGGTAATTGAAAGTGATGATGGATTTAGGCAATTTGGTATGGCAGGAGGAGCTGTGTATGGGCTCTAATTGTGCATGTGTAGATACTTGGGATTTGAACAACATTTGAGAAGTCTGAATAGAAGTTAAACTTAGGCTAGTCTTCATCAATTTATTTAACAGCTGAAACTGTTAGCATTATTGCTATCGGTTATTCTTAAAAAATTAGAAGTGGAACGCTTCACAGATTACATACTGAGGTTTTTATTTTCTTTATTAGTACCCCTGTAAATTCCATCTGTTCTGAATTTTGTTTGAGGGGAATGATGAAAACTTTCCTTTTGAGGTAGACCAGAGTCTGTTTTTGTGGACTGGTTCCAAAGTCTTGTCCTCATGACAGTAAACAGAAACACTAAATCACAGTGAGAATCCTTTGTAATTCTCTAAGTATGTGAAATAGTTTGGACAAATGAAAGTTAGTGACTGAACACTTAAAAACCAACAAGTCCCTTCCTGCATATATGAGAGTGCGTAACTAGCCTTGTCTTTTTTTCCCCCCTTAGAAATGTACAGTCCAGCTCTAAACATTCACTCCAAAACAATTTAAATGTGTATGGTAAAGGTTTAGTGATATTTTAATGAAAATATATTCCAGCAAAATACTGCTTGGGATCTTAACATTTTTTTTTGTTGTTCATAATTCTGAATTTTTGTGCATTCAGCCTAAATGAAAGACATATTTACCTCCAATGACTTTGAATATTTAAACATATGTTGGATTTCATGACTGTTATTTTGTTTTTGCCTGAGTTGGGTGCATCAGAAAAATTAAAATCTCCTTTAAGGATTCTGTTCAAGAAAGCATGAATAGCTATTTCTGGAAAGTTAATCTTTTTTTTCTATTTTTCTGTAAGAAATTAATAGCAATTTAGTGAAGATGCAACAAAATATTTTTCAGAAAACTTTTTCACCTTAGTAGCTTTCCCTGTATCTTTTTTTTTCAGCCATTTTTTTTTCTGTGGCAGCTTTTTGGAAAGGCTAAGTAAAAAACTAAAATTGGGAAATCTTTGCTGAAGTATTTAAACATATTTGGATTACTTTTAGTTACGGATTAGGAATGATTTTGCATTCTTCACTTTCTGTGCTCAAACTAATGGTGGCAATAAAATGACCGTTTTATTTTTTTCTGTAACATATTACATACGTACGTAATATTCCCAAAAGTTCAAAAAGACTTTGAAATCAAAACCATTTTAAGTGATCATTTTGCTGAAAGAAAATAAAAAGCAGAAAGTTGATGTGCATTCTATAGACGGTAGTGATAGGCTTGTAATATTACAGTAAGAAATTATTTGAAGACTACTCATTAACGCTAACCTGCTTTGTATTTAATGGTAATCGAAGTCTTGTGAATTCTTCTGAAATAGCATTGTTACAACTTAATTTACTTTTTCGTTGTTTTTCCCAGAGAATGACCAGGTAATCTGAAAGAGTGGTAAAAAGCACAAGTCCTATTCTTTGAAGAGGATCTTTTTTTCTTTGAATTATTTTGTGCATCACTGATGCTTAATTCCTATTTGCTGAGAAAAAGAATAGGTATTTATGGTCACTTAAAACCACAGAAAATGTTTTTTAGAAAATCGTAACTGAAATAACAAACTGATACCTTCTGAGGCAAGTCATGTAGCCATGATTTTCTAGGAAAGCTAAGTTCCTGCTTAAATTCTTCACTTAGCATGGGTGAGAAAACTAAGATTTTAAATACTGTTGCTTAGATTAGGACCACAGAGATTCAATTATTTGTTTGAATGAATACAAGAAGTTTAAGCATATCAGGAAACTGAACTCAGGTCTCCTGAAGTTCTAGCTTTTCGTCCAACTGCAAAATGTTTCTTTCTTGTAATCACATTCTCACTTTGAAGCTCCTGGTATTCCAGTATGTTGATCAGACAGATTTGTTAGCATGCTGTCTTTCCTAGCAAGGGTGCTGCAAGTTTATAGTACAGATTAGGTAACAGCTCTTAACACAGAGGGTCAAACCACTCTTGAATTTTGAAATGATGCTGCTGTTTTGGTTTATTGTATATATGTACTAGTTCATATAAAGTTTTTAGACAAGGATTCCGACAATATTCATTTCGCATTCCTGTTGCACATGAAAACTGAATATAGTGATGCTGTGTCCCTTAAACAGATAGGTAGGTGGCAGCATCTGTAGTGTATGCTTGCAGCGCTAAGATTTGTTCATCAGGCAGATCCTTTATGGGGCAGACACTGGTGTAGCTGAAAGAAATTTCGAGCTGCTGTAACTTCATCATATGCAGTCTTCCTGCTGAGTCTGTGGACTTAAAATTTATAAACATCTTATTTTAAAGAAAAGTTTGTGTGAATTTCACAGTTCACTGACAAAGCACAACTTCTTAGTTGCGGTAAAAGTTCTAATGACGTGGCTTTCATTTGCTAAAAAAATACATATTTTTACAATGAGAAAATGCTTTTAAAATGCCAGAGTACAGGGATGTCTCTTGCAAATTAACTGCTATGAAAAACTGAGAGGTTAAAAAGGGGCAGTCCTTTTACCCTGAAAACTTGCCATCATTATGTCATTTACTGATAACAATTAGTAATTTGATACAGACGTAGAGTCATAGACTGCCATAGCAAGCCGTATTAGTGGACTGAAATACCCAAAGTATGCATTATTGATGTAGGATTTATGACATCACTTAAAGACTTCTTCATCTTTTCGGGTTGATAACTAATACCAGAAATGCATTCAGTAAATAATATGGTAGAAGAAATTTTAAAAATAGAAATCACGAAAGTTAGCTCACAGTTCATATGGGAACTGGATCCTCTTCAGTCGGAATGGTAAGATAGGTAGATCACAGGTCTTCAGTAAATATTAGAATTACTTTCATCCTTCATATGCGAGAAACTGTAAGGGATTAATTTCTGAGAAGGTAGAAAGTTTGAACATGACCCTAACACTTCTTCTGCATGCAAGTTGTAGAGCTGCATGGCTTTGAATTCCCTCCCAAGTGAACACATATCTTGAATATGGTCTGATTGGTCAACTGTTGAGCATTTGAATCTTGTTTTGCTGAGTGCGTGCTTGCCTTGATTGGGAAGGAGAATGATCTAAGTTCATTTTGGTCGTTTCATGTGTCATTTTTCTATGTCAGACATATGAGACAAGTAATTACTAAAATATATATAAACATTTTAATCTTCTTTTTTTTGTCCTTTGAAAGACTCCAGAAACACTGCTCCTGTATAAATTCTGAGAGGATAGAACTTGCTATTTCTTAAATTTTCTGGATGTTTTTCCTTCTGAGCTGCAGTACTAGATAAAGATTATGAAATCTTCTGGAAATAATTTGGAAGGGATTGTATAAATGGCCGTGGCTTTGCAAATGTTCTGCTTTGTTATGCCTATACCCAAGAAGGTTAGCTGTGCAATATTGGAATATAAAATATAATAAAAATACCTGTTTACCCTCTTCAGCTTTTTTTTTTTTTTTTTAAATCCCTTTGCTCAGTTAAGGTCTCTTTACAAGAGAATCAGAACACGTAATACTAGATACTTTTACAATTCTTTGATTGAAGATGAGAGAATAATAATTTCACTGTATCTCAAATATCCAATCCAAGCCATTCTATGATTCTGTGAGAATCAGTTCATAGAGTAAAAGAATAGTGGGGATATTTCACACTACCCACTATATGATTTAGCACTATAACAATCACAAGGAGTAATCTAATGCCACAGTTTTTTCCACTACTACATGGAAAAAATTGTATTGTATGTGCCTGTAAGTGTGTGGCTTATGAAAGCCTGTCTTCTGCTCTTGATTTGTTCAATTTTAATGTATTTGGTGTACCAGACTGTATCTAGCTGTAATCATAAAGCTTGTGGTTTTATTTTCCTTATCTTGGAAATTTATGTTTATTCTATTTTCTCTCTTTCCATTTAGATGCAAAGTCTGAAAGGTGGTACAGAAGCCATAGCCCACTTGGACCAGTTAGAAGCTGATTATTATGATCTACAGCTTCAGTTGTATGAAGTGCAGTTTGAGATCTTGAAATATGAAGAGCTGCTGCTGACGGCACAACTTGAAAGCATCAGAAGACTGATAACAGGTGCTCTGTGCATTTTAATTAGCACATTATCTGTAAAAGATAATTCTTTTCCTAAAAGTCTAATAAAGCCTGTGGGAATGAAATGAGAGCAGTTTCTCTACCTTGTGACAAGCTGAGTCTTCTAACATAAGTACTGTTAAATTAGAATTTACACTTGTTCATAGGATTTATACATACAGGAGTTTTGGAATGATTCTCATTGTCTGTTTGAAAATAAGCATATAAGGTACTATAAGGAAGACTAAATTCAGGGAGGAAGACATGTCTTAATTACTAGAGTTGTCTCAAAAATCTGCATTGGTTTTACTTGTTTCTTAAAAGTGATTGGTTTCCAAAAGGTCTTCCTCTAAATCAGAATTCTTTAGCTGAACTTCGAAGGTGGTTGTATTGTCATCTCACTGGTTTAGAGCAGTGGTGCAATCCTCTTCCAAAACCTACTACATTTTATGTACTTATAAACTGTGGAAGTGGTACAGGTAAATCATTACAGCATTTTTGAATACACTTCTGTCTTTGGACCTTTTTATGCTTAATGTTTTTATTGACATAAGCTCTGTTTTATTGTTTAGTGCATGGGACTTGTGTAGCAATTTTTTTTATGGATAGAAAAGTTTCTTGAAAGAGCAGAGATTTAAAAGTAGGTTGTATTTTGAGTTGCCTCTGGAAGAAAAATGAACCATGCAATATTATGGATTACTCTCACTGTTGTGTGAATCTCCTTTAAGGCTTGTGATGGCAACAGTGTTAACTGCATGTATGGAAGATAGGGATTGAAAATACTGTAAATTACTTAAAAGAAGTATAGGAGCTTTGACTGTTTTTGCCTTTGTGGAAGCCTAGTTATTGCTGTACATATAAGATTGTTCGTACTTGGGAAATGAATACTGATTAATTCTACTGAAGGAAAACACTTGAACAGGAGACTGAGAAGAAATTTTTATCAAAATCCTTTCTCTTCCATGTAGTGATAGTAGAACCAAGGGGCCTTCAGAGATTAAGCTCGCTGTAGAAACATCATAGGTCATTACAAGTTTTCACTAACATATTCTCCAGAAATCTCAAAAAAAAAAACAAAACCAACCCAAAACTCAGTCTCTCAACTTGGCCCGAAATAAAACAAAGATCTTAGTCAACTAAACAAACAACCCTCTCCTTCCCTGGTTCACTGTTCTGGCTTTCTTTACTGTTTTAAATTTATAAAATTAATCTTTATTAAATAAATC
>WBMW01003698.1:513320-602087 GCA_013396635.1 Penelope pileata | reverse complement strand
TTTTTTTTTTTTAAATTATGGCCATCTATGCCTAGAAGGAATTGCTGTTTTTAACTACTGTCATATCCCATAGAACAGAAAATGAAAAGCACAGTTCCCATAGGTGTTGAAATTTTGTTCAAATGTTTCACACCTGTATGACTTGAAATACATATGTCTTACAGACTGCTAGAGGCTCTTGCTGTTCTTTCTTCATTTGCTGTATTGGCTCTGCAGACATGTATCAGAGGAGTTTGTATTCTGTTCTGATTTATGGGATATGAGAATTACAAATGAAGTCCCGGCTGAGAATTTTTTGAGGACCTTATTTGATTTCTCTGCATGTTTGAATTTGCAGGTTGTAAGCTAGAAGGAAAACATTTTCTTCGGCAAATTCGGCACACTGGGTCTGAAAACTATTTAATAATAATATATAGTTGTACTTTAAATGGCAGTAGTAGACTTTTACTGTCATTATTCAAATGCCTGCACTAAAATTCCAAAAATGTGTATTTATTAGGTTAGAATTTTAGTCTTATCCTGTCCATACATCTTTGTAAATGAATTTGTAGTGGATGCATTGCCGTGAATGCATTGCCATCAACAGATAATGTGATAGTTGTTTTGATGGGTGTTGAACAGCTTGAAATAATATGGGTAGTATCTAAAGAAGAATAATTATTATTGTTTTATTGAAAGTGCTTGAGTCTTTAGAAGTAAGTACTTACCAAATGTATAGTAATTTTAAAAGTTCAAAAGCTGTTTACAGAAAAGTTTTTAATGTAAGTTGTAAGAGAATTGCCAAATTTTGTCTTTTTTTTTTTAAATAGTAAGACATTATTTAGTGATGGAACAACATGATGTTGCATCAAGGGAGGTTTGGGTTGTGTTTTGGATAAAGATTGCATCGGGTACTGGAACAGGCTCCCGTTGACAATGGTCACAGCCCCAAGCTGCCAGAGTTCAAGGAGCGTTTGGACAGTGCTCTCAGACACAGGTTTTGAATTTTGGCTGGTCCGTGTGGTGCCAGGAGATGGGCTTACTGATCCTTATGGGTCCCTTCCATCTCAAGATATTCTAGGATTCTATATGTTATATCTGGTATATTTGACAGTTTTGCTCCTGAGCTGTTAGGGCTTCATTTGTGAATTACTACAATTATTTATCCTTAATTCTTCATGAGAGCACATTCTAAAGCAAAATTGGCAAGAGAATTATTCCACTTTGTAAGTGCATAGGGAAATATAATAGTTATTAGCCACAATTTTTGTTTGTATTCACTGATTCAAAGTGGATTGTTATAAAGACAGTGGCTTTGTGGTTTTGCGTCTGAATTAAACTTGATATATGATATATTTTAATCTGAGCACTACACTGAAGACTTGAATAGGTCTGTTTTCATTGGATTTTATATTAGGGTTAATATAATGTTCTTTTTTCTGGTAGTGCCGTGTCCTGCTCCCTCAAATTTAGCATTATACAATCAGAATTTTGGTTGCAGCAGAGACCTTACACACAAATAATGTGAACTAATAATGCCTTTTAAAATAGACAATGTTCTGAAGAAGACGCTGTCTTCTTCCCCACGTAATCTAGGAGCAGAAGAAGGAAGAAGCCATAGTCTTCCTAAAAGGTACTAGTTGAAGGAGAAATCAGGAGGCTTGGTCGTGCTGTGGAGTATAGACTTGACAGTCATGCCAGCTATAACCACCAGTTTAAGTCAGCAGTAACGTGTATCCTTCTTGGTGTATTATGGACAATTCCTACTTGCTATGCCAGTGAAATAGGGAAGAAGAGACCTTTGCTGCTTCTTTCTTGAAACATTCTGCAAGGGTTTGTAATCATCCTTTCTTTCTTGGCAAGAGATGAGATATCGGCATTTGGAGCTGAGCTCAATGTTAAACTGAACGCTTCACTCAGGAGGCTAAAAATCATGTGTTGATAAAACTATTAGTAATGACTAACCTGTAAAGCTTTGAAGGGCCGCCTTGAAGTTACCATCCCACTGCTGCCTCTGAGCACAGATGGTGACTGGAAGGTCAGAAACCATCCTGAGAGGATTTTTGGCTTTGTGTTGTCTGATTTCCCTCATAATAGTAGGTTGTGGCTGAAGAATCTCATGCTAAAGACTTCAGAAGAATCTATGTATTCTGAATTTTGTAGTGAAGACCAGAGGATACTGCTGTATGGTGCAGGTCCGTTGTGTTAGTTAAGAGACGTAAAGACCTGCATAGAAACTGTGATCAAATTAGGATACACACAAGTGCACATTTAGAGTAGCATTTGTTCTTTAATACTTTGAGCTTACCTGAATGAGGCTGTATGCTTCATTATTATTGACTTCTGTTTACCATACAAACTTTAAAACCTTGCAGTGCTTTGCACTTTAGAGCTTTTATTCTAACCTTTTGCTTCTACTTTTTGTCTGAAATGGCTATAGTAGTTTTCTTATGCATTAAATCTTGCAACTCAGGCTGGGGTTGTTGAACAAAACAAAATGTTAATCAAAGACAAACTATTGATTTGACTTTTTTTTTATTGCTGGCACTTTTAAAACAGAGAAGAGAGATGAAGTGGTATATTATGACACTTACGAAAGTATGGAAGCAATGCTTGAAAAAGAGGATCTGGCAACATCTGTACACTTGCAAAAAGAGGAGCTGCAAAAGTTGCAACAAAAAATCCGCCAGCTGGAAGCAAGACGTGGACGTATTTCAGCCAAGAAAGCCTACCTCAGAAATAAAAAGGTACTATTAAACTGCAAATTTCTAGCATTAAAATTTCTGGCATTATTAGCAAACTGAATAAAACTGCAAAAGATTACATTTCAAAAGATTATTTGAGATTAAATACAACTTCCAAATCTCTCAGAATTTCTGTGGTTTATATTTGCTGTATGATGAAAGTTGTTCTACAATGTAATTAGACAAATAAAATAGCATATATTATCAAATTGATATTTTAGGATACAGCATGTCTTAGCTTTAAGGGAATCTTTAATCACATTGAAGTCAACAGATAAGATTATTCCTATTAACTAATCGAAATACTTGCATGTGGAGATTTTAGCATGTTTTTACAGAGAGAATTTGTCTTGATCTGTAATTTGCAGAAGAGAATCTTCAAGGTGTTACATTTTCAAATCTCTTACTTCGTCCTTTTAAGCAAAAGCAGCTGGATATCCAATCCAGTATATACTCTCAATTTATAAAAATGGGTTTGCTATTATGAATTAAATTGAGGTTCTGTTTCCTTTTTTTATATACTTTGTGATTGAAATGTTGTGTAGAAAATGGTTTTAATGCAGCAAAGAATTTTGAAATTGCATGTCAAATGTAGGTAAATGTTTCATTCCTTTTTACAGAATAACTTGTTCATTGTTCCCTAGCAGTTTGCAGTTACATAAATATGCATTATTAAAGAGATAATGAATAGATCAGAGTTTTGAGAAAGCAGTGTAGTACTTGTTAAAAAAGATGTTTCCACCCCTTACTGTATACTCACAAAATATACGGAAGTCTCAGTTGAGACCCTGGTTTAAATTAGGGTCTTTATATTTTTGATTTTATATGATTATCAAAAGAGGGAGAAGACTGATTAAGGAAACAATAGGAAATGATTCTCAATCATCAGTTTTTATTTCTCAGAGGAGGTCATTCCATGATCCAAGTATTTGAAAATCTTATCTGTTACAGGGATAAAGTAGCGACAGTAAATCAATAACTGTGTACAGCATAAGTCTTCATGGAACACAAATATAATCTTCTGTGTCTGTAGTAATTTTCTTTTTCAGAAACTCTTTCCTTGGTTTTACAGTTGATTCTTTTTTTATGACGTCAAATAATTTTAACAAATCTTTACTTAGAAGCTGTTCTTAGAGATCTGTTAGAGACCTCATTCAGTTGTACTTCTGAACACTGGACCAGTGTTTTTTGAATTCATGGTTTTACTGAGGTCAGTGTTCTTTCACTGTACTCTTCTTTTACTAACATAAGTATAAATTCTATACTCATATTTTTATATGAAACCTATTTGCATTTATTAAGCAGTTATTTCCTGAAGTTCCTTTGTGTTGATGACACTGAGTTACCAGGGGAAAAAAAAAAAAAAAGGCACTCATTTTTCTTTTATCTTTAAAACTTGTTATGAATTTTTCATGAAAGATCTCTCTGTTGTTATCCCAGTCTACCCCCTGCTGGCTGCATAGTAGTATTAATTAAGTTACAGCATGAAACAAACATCTGATTTATTATAGGGCTGGATTTCTAGCAGAGTGTTATGGTAATTGAGATAATTTAGAATATGTCAAGAAAAATTTCTTAGGAAAAAAACAGAATTATAAAGAAATATAATTGTTTGATGTCCAGTAAAGGTATTCCTTGTCATGAGCAGCTAAGAGAAGCAACTGTTTGGTGAAACTGTTTGGGCTACGCTTAGAATGCATGTTTTGACCTAGGAATCTTCTTCACATGCTGTTGTGCTCATTTAATAGGTAAACTTTTCTATTTTGCAAGCACACAAGTTAAAGCACGGCTCGTGCTAAAACAGACATATATACTTGCAGTAGCAGTTAACATAAGGTTACTTGGTATGCTTTTGTAATATTATAACTATTATATATTTAAGGGCATTACTATGCATAAAGCTTAAAATATGCTTTCTGCCTGTTTTCTGCACATACTGAGTTTACTAAATGAGAAGAGTTTTTCGTTGGGATGCTGTTGAATATGAAAGCAAGGTTCACTGGGACTAGTTAAATACAATACCAATACAGACCTCTTTTCTGTATATTACATGTTACTGTCTTAAATTTGGTAGCTTATCTAGTGATAAAAATTGAAGTGGTTGATCAGCTGTCCATTTCTGTCTTTTGAATAGAAGTACAAGTTGATATTACAGAAATTGGTCAGATGATTGAATGCAAAAAAACAGTACTTGTAAATAATCTTTTAAGTTTGGACAGTTGGTCAACATCTTTCATTAAGTGTGGCCCTCTTGACTGGCCATAATGCTCCTACTGAAGTTTTAACCAGTCCAAAGAATGAAGGATTACTTCTTACATGTGGCAAGCTATACTCCTGTTCATATACCCAATTAGGATGTTTTCTTTTTTAGCCAGAGTATGAGGTTATTATTGATTTTCGTTCAGCTTCTCATCCACCATAATCATCCAGATATTTTCCTCAATATTTCCACCTCACTCTTTCTGATCATGTTCTGCTTGCAGCTGCTTAATCTTGTCTTCAAATAGAACCATTCATTTGTCCCTATGAAATTGCAACCTTTCTTTGTTAAAAACATTTCGGTAATTAAGATGATTTAGAATTCTGACACTGTGCTGTAACATGTTTGCAGCCGCTCCTAGTTGTTGTGGGTTTTCTTCTATTATTTCAAGTCATGCAGAACTAATTAGATTAAAGTAGGTCATTTCTTTATTAGTACAAAATCAGCACCAAGGATTTTGTCCAGTTTATCCTTTCTATGTGCTTAAAATATTTCATTATTGCTCTTTTTCAGAAAGATTTAAATATTGATGCTAAACAGAAAATTTCGGAAAAGCGTGGCCCCAATTATTTGTGAGATGGTTCTTCTAATTTACATACTGAAGCGTTGTTGTTATTATTTTCATGAATCTTGCCAGCATACAAAAAAAATAACCAAGAAACAGAACATACAGTCTTCTTCATGGTATCATAGAATGGCTTAGGTTTGAAGGGACCTTAAAGATCACCCAGTTCCAGCCCCCTGCTGTGAGCAGGGCTGCCCAGGGTCCCATCCAGCCTGGCCTTGAATGCCTCCGGGGATGGGGCATCCACAGCTTCTCTGAGCAGCTGTGCCAGTGCCTCATCACCCTTTGAGTAAAGAATTTCCTCCTAATATGTAACCTAAATCTCCTCTCTTTTAGTTTAAAGCCGTTGCCCCTTATCCTTTCACTAACAGACAGTGTAAAAAGTCAGTCTCCCTCCTGTTTATAAGTGCCTGTAAAGTACTGGAAGGCCACAACGAGCTTTCCCCAGAGCCTTCTCGCCTCCAGGCTGAACAAGCCCAGCTCCCTCAGCCTCTCTTCTTGGGAGAGGTGCCCCAGCCCTCTGGTCACCTTTGTGGCCTCCTCTGAACCTGCTCCCCCAGCTCCACAACCTTCTTGTGCTGGGGGCCCCAGGCCTGGATGCGGTGCTCCAGATGGGGCCTCAGGAGGGCAGCGTAGAGGAGGACAATCCCCTCCCTCTCCCTGCTGGTCATGTTTTCTTTGATGCAGCCCAGGGTATGGTTGGCCTTCTGGGCTGCAAGTGGACACTGCTGGCTCATGTCCACTTTTCATCCACCAGGACACCCCAAGTCCTGCAGAGAACTGCAGGGCTGCTCTCAGTGAGTACTCGTGTCTGGGATTGCCCCCAACCAAGTGCAGTCCCTTGCACTTTGCTTTGTTGAACTTCATTCAGTTCTTCTTGGCCTACTCTTCTAGCCTGTCCAGGTCCCTCTGGATGGTGTCCTTTCATTCTACTGTATCAGCTGCACCGCTCAGCTTAGTGTCATCTGCAAAGTTGCTGAGGGTACGCTTGATCTCACTGTCTAGGTTGTTGATAAAGGTGTTGAAGAGTACCTGTCCCAAGACAAACCCCTCGGGGACACCACTCGTCACTGGCCTCTACCTGGACATAGCAGTGCTGGCCACAGCCCTCTGGCTGCAACCATACAACCAATTTTTTTTTTCACCAAAATACACCAGCCTTCATACTTATCTCTCTCCAATTTAGAGATAAGGATGAGGTGCGGGACCACGTCAGAGGCCTTGCAGAAGTCCATGCAGACAACATCATTTGCCCTCTCTTTGTCCACTGATCCTGGTCACTCCACCATAGAAAGTTAACAGATTCGTCGGGCATGATCTGCCCTTGGTGAGGCTGTACTAGCTATCTCAGATCACCTCCTCATCTTGCATGTACCTTAACATAGCTTCTAGAAGAATGTGTTCCATGATCTTCCCAAGTACAGAGGTGTGGCTCACTGGCCTGTAGTTCCCTGGGTCTTCCTTTCTCTCTTTCTGAAAAATGAGAGTGATATTTCCCTTTTTCCAGTCACCAGTGACTTCTTCTGACAGCCACAGCTTTTCAAATATGATGGAGAGTGGCTTGGCAACCACATCAGCCAGTTCCTTCAGGATCCTGGGATACATGTTGTTCAGCCCCATAGACTTGTGCACATTCAGCCTCATGAGGTGATCTTGGACTTGCTCTTACAGTGGGAAAGATTTTGCTTCCCCAACTTCTGCTTTCAGGTTCAAGGATGCCAGAGATGTGGGAAGCCTGACTGCTGGTGAAGACTGAGGCAAAGAACTCGCTGAGTATCTCAGCTTTCTCCGTGTCCCTTTTCCCTTCACATTTGTCAGAGGTTTACAGTCTCCTTGGCCTGTCCCTTCTTACCAATGTACCTGTAGGTCCCTGTCTTGTTATCCCTTGCCAAGTTCAGTTCCATCAGTGCAGTGTGTTGGCTTTCCAGATCCCATCTCTGCATGTCCAGACATCATACCTGTATTCTTCCCAGGCCACCCATCCCTGCTTCCACTGCCTGTACTTATTTCTTCTTATCCCTTAGTTGACCAGCAGGTCCTTGCTCAGCCATCCAGGTTTCCTGCCTCTTCTGCTTGATTTCTTATGCTGGTAGATGGAGAGCTCTTGTGCTTTCAGAAAGGTGTCTATAAAGAGCTACCAGCTCTTTTATGTTCCTGTGTCCCTAAGGACAGTTTCTTAGGGGATCTCATCCAATAATTCCTTCAATAGCGAGAATTTCGCCCTCCTGAAGTTCAGGATCCTGACCCCGCACTTTGCCAAGCTTATATTCCTTGAGATCACAAACTTGACCAGGGCATGGTTGCTACAGCCCAGACTACCTCCAGTCTTAACATCGTTTAACGATCTGCTCTGCACTGGTGAGCACCAGGTCCAGTAACGCTTCCCCTCTGGTCAGTTTGTCTAATACCTGCATCAGGAATTTAACCTCAGTGGTCTCCAGGAGTCTCCTGGATTGCTTGCAGCTTGCTGTGTTGCTTCCCCAGCAGATGTTTTGGTGGTTGAAATCCCCCCAACAGGATTAGAGTCTATGAGCATGTCTCGCTCCAGTTATTGGAGGCGAGGTGATTCTTTGATATACCTGGAGTGTAATTAAGACACAAATGAGTCAAATGTTGTCTGATCAGTTTATTACAAATTCTAGTCAGTGAGGGTGATGAGGAACGGAAGGCAGGTGATAGTAAAAAGACAGCAAATGAAAAGCTGCAAGGGTTCTTTATAGGAAGCAAGGGGGGGGGAGAATAATCACCACCATGGATCCCGTGTTGGCCTGAGGAAATCTTCAGGTCCACAAGAAGATGACAAAGAACAGAAGAGAACTCTTTAAACTCAACAACAGCTAGAAAGAACCAGCGTTTCTTTGTTTAGAGGGGTCTTTTACGCTCTTTTTTTTCTGCCAATGTGGCATTCCTGGGCACGTAGGTAAGTGGCAGATGTGGCCCCAGTGCACAAGCATATCTCTCCTTCGGTGGTCATCTTCAGGGCACCCCGCGAAGGGCCACTTGACCATGTCATGACACTGGCAGAAACTGTTTTCCTTTTGGTCTCATCTTTTGTTGCCCCTGGTAATCACACAGAGGAAGAGGTAGTCTGCAAGTCTTCAGGTGATGTCTGTAGGCCTTCATGTGAACTTTGAGAACAAATAATGTCTTTCACACCTCAGTGCCAAGTCAAGGCTTGCTGCCTCACAGCAAGCTTTGAGACAGTTCAGAAACAGTCTCTTAAAGAGCATGACACCTCTTGCAGCTGAAGCAAGAAGGCCTCAGCTATAGGTTCCCCTTGATCAGGTGGGTTGTAGTAGTCCCTGACCACCAAATGTCCTTTAATGGTCTGATCCCTAATTTTAACCCATAGGCTCTCAGCCTGGTCGTGGCTGTTTCTCAGAGGCAGTACTTTGCAATGTGTCCACTTCTTAAGATAGAGGGTGATCCTCCCCATCTGCTCTGCCCTGGTGAGGCCACATCTGGAGTACTGTGTCCAGTTCTGGGCTCCCCAGTTCAAGAAAGACAGCAAACTACAGGAGAGAGTCCAGCATAGGACTACAGAGATGATTTAGGGGCCTGGAGCATCTCCCTTATGAGGAAAGGCTAAGAGACCCAGAACTCTTCGGCCTGGAGAAGAGAGTACTGAGAGGGGATGTTATCAACTCTGAAAAATACCTGAAGGACAGGAGTCAAGTGGATGGGCCCAGGTTCTTTTCAGTGGTGCTCAGCCACAGGAGAAGGGGCACAAACTGGAACACAGAAAGATCCATATGAACATGAGAAAGACCTTCTTTACTTGAAGAGTGACAGAGCACTGGAAGAAGCTTCCCAGAGAGGTTGTGGAGTCTCCTTCTCTGGAGATATTCAAAACCCACCTGGACACTTTCATGTGCAACCTACTCTAGTGACCCTGTGTTAGCAGGGGTGTTGGACTAGGTGATGTCCCTTCCAACTCCTATGATTCTGTGATTCTGTAAATGTTTGTTTTTAAGCCATATATTGCAGGCACCAGCTTGGTATAATAAATGAACCTGCTTGTGCATGCATAAAATTATATCCACTTATACGCAATGTTTGTGCTTGCAGGCTGTAGCTGTAAGAGATAAACTCAAGCCTGTAAGTGAAAAGCTAGCTAATTCCAGAAACAGCAGTATGTAGTATGTTTGAGAGTTAGTTATTACCCATGTATACAAATACGTGGAGTTGCACAAGAGTTTTAGGATGTATTTAACTAATTGACATTGCTTACCACTTACCTACTCATACCATAGAAGAGACTCTTCAAGCAGCTCTTGTATATTTTTTGACAGCTAAAAGTAATAAGCTTGGGTTTGTTTGTCTTGGTTCTGTTTACATTTTATGATTTTATTTGTAAATTAAACCAACTTGGTTAACTAGATTGTCTGAAATGGGCTTTTTAATTTTTATTTTTCTAATTCTTAGTGATGTTCACTAAATGTTACATTATGAACTGAAAATTGGTATTTGAAATTCATGTTTTATTGACATCTTATGTCTCTACAGGAGATTTGTATCGCAAAACATAATGAAAAGATACAGCAGCGTCACCAGAGTGAGGAGGAGTACAAAATGCACCATACTGTTCAGCTAGTAAGTTCAAGTTTTCTGCCGTTCAATTTAGCCTTTAGATGATAGCTTGCATTCCTCATTACACATTCAATAGTAGAGTAGGAGATCAGATTTCTGTATCATATTACAATGGTAAGGAAGAAAGTATAGCTGTGTTAGGATGATGTTGAACCCAATCAAATAAAAAGATCCATTAATACTAGGTTCACAGTCTAAATGATTACTGCAAGGGTTAGGCTGCATGCAGAATTTCTTACCATGTGCATATAGATGGTTCTGGACATTCCTGAATACAGCGTCAGGTATACTGAAATGAGTAAAGAAACCATACATGTTTATTATTGCATGGTTTGCTTGTTTTTTCTTTCCTCTACAAACCAGTTGTATTGTGTTGTATAAAGTATGTAGTTCTAGTTCTGTGCCCCACAATTCTCTATGTAGTCTTGTAACACAGAATAGGCTACCTAGTCTGACTGCTCTATTGTACATGATAGTCTTTTTTAAAGAATATTCAAACTCTGGGCTAGATCTTTGGAGCTGATATGTGGTATCAATATTTAATAAAGATCACTGACAAAGGCGCATTGAAATCCAAGTCATTTTAATTCAAGTTTCATTTAGATTAGTGAAAATGATTCTATGTCATCCTTATACATTTTTAACATTGATATTATCCAGGAAGTCAGCTGCATAATTTACTCTATGAAAAGGCTACACTTAGCCAGCGTACTCGTTCAGAAACTTGGAAGAATGTATGTTCTTTTCAGGTCTTAAAACAAGGCAAATAATTTTGCTATGTTGACTGCAGTCTGTTTGTCACTCTTGAAAATAAGTCATTACAGATGTAAAGGTCTTTCTTGTTTCTTAAATACTATAAGGCTTTTTTATTAATAATTTCATGGTTTTCCCAACTTGTATTATATAAATGATATTATGCCTATTTTTTGTCTCTTTTGCTGTTAGTAATTTGACTGAAAATATCCACTATTACTTCAAAATAGGTTTACACATGCACACTTTGACCAGATTGCATATGAAAAATGTAGGTGTAGTGATAGGAAAACTTTCCGTTCTTCTTGCTATGATCTTTTCTTTGTTTCTCTTTTAATTTCTTTGCCCCGTTGCTCAGTTACTTTCTTTCACTGCTTTCTCCTTTTTCTGTTTCATGTCTTAACCATTTTCCATGCACGTCCTCCTTTTCTTCTCCGTGATGCATCTGTCTATACATATCTCCTTATAAACCACAGGAGTTGGCTCTTGGTAAAGGACACTATGCAACTAGAATCATAGAATCATCAAGGTCAGAAAAGACATCCAAGATGATCTTGTCCAACTGTCTACCTGCCACCAAGATTACCTGCTAAACCATGTCCCTCACTTCCACATCCAGACGTACCTTAAACACCCACAGGGATGGTGACTTTACCCCCTCCCTGGGCAGCCTGTTCCAGTACCTGACCACTCTCAGAAAAGAGGTTTTTCCTAACATCCAACCTGAACCTCCCCTCGTGCAACTTGAAGCCATTCCCTCTAGTCCTTCTGCTAGCTACCCAGGAGAAGGGGCTGACGCCCACCTCACCACAGCTTCCTTTCTGGTAGTTGTAGAGTGCAGTAAGGTCTCTCCTGAGCCTCCTCTTCTCCAGAGGAAACAATCCCAGCTCCCTCAGCTGCTCCTCATAAGTCTTGTGCTCCAGACCCCTCACCAGCTTCACTGCCCTCTTCTGCACATGCTCCAGGGCCTCAATGTCTTTCTTGTAGTGAAGGGCCCAAAACTGACCACAGTACTCAAGATGTGGCCTCACCAGAGCTGAGTACAGAGGGACAATCACCTCCCTGTTCCTGTTGGCCACACTATTTCTGATGCAGACCAGGATGCCGTCGGCCTTCTTGGCCACCTGGGCATGCTGCTGGCTCATGTTCAGCTGAGCATCAACGAACACCCTCAGGTCCTTTTGCTCTGCACAGTCTTCCAGCCACAAGCTGACTTACAAAAATGATAGGCAGGCAGACGCTGCTTATATGTTGATGGAATAAGAGTAAAAGTTAATGAAGGTGACCATCTGAACTTATAACAATATTTATCAGCTTTTTTTAGTTATATTTAATGCCATCAGCCTTTTAAGAATTAAGGCTGCTGTTAATGCTTGGAAGGTCTTTCTTTGTAGTCATTTGTTCTATGGCGTATCGTTCTTCTGATGAATTCTGGACTTACACATACGCTGATTTTTGCCATTTGATATTGGGTGTCCACATTCAATAAATTTGGCTGATGCTTAGTGTTTTGTTTCAAAGAATTAGTAACTTAGCTGAAATTTTCTGACAGTGAATGACTAGTTAGATATAGATCCAAATGTGTTTCCACTGAGGAAGGATCCCAAAACAAAAAATACTACTGTCTTAGCTGCAAGGAAGAGCAGCTTCAAAACTTGATTTAAAGCAATTACAGAAAATCAAAGCTGGATTAAGCGTGCCTGTTTAAGTTAATACAAAACTTCAGTTTACTATTGTAAAATACAATTTTAAAATGCTTACTTATTTTGTTGCTCAGTATGTTCATCATGTACTGTTTTTTGAGGGGAAGACAACAGCAAAGTTTTTAAATTTAGAAATGTGTTTATTTGAGAAGTAGAATGTTAGGTAATTCATTACAAGTGTTAGAAGAGTTATTTTAATTCAGTATTTTTATGATGTTAAACACAGCATTAGATGTAATATTGTTTTCCATATATTTTTGCAGAAGCGAGATCAGCTGCAAGATGAAGAGGAAAGAAAGAGCTCCTGGGTTAGTCAGGAACGACAGAAAACACTGGACAGACTTCGCACATTTAAACAGGTAACAGAAGAAGACTTGTTTTACTTTTCTCAAAATGTTTGATATCTTTGAGATGTAACTTTCTAAGCAAAATGATTAACAACTAATGCCAGCATAATAGGCTAGAGTGGACTTTGTTGCAGGGAGAGACATTGACCTGCTTTAGGGAAGAGAGGGAATCAGGAGGGAATTCTCAATTTTAGTTTTCAGGAAAAATAAGTTTTGAATGTACAGTAAGTTTATTAGTGAAATCCTAATTTTAACTTGTATATCCATAGTCATATGTAACTTATGGCTTAACAAAGAACAGAAACTAGAAAAATGGATTGTGTTTACATGAGGGTGAGGATGTATTTGCTTTGGTTTTATGTCTAGAGCAAAATGAATGAAAATAATAGATGAATTCTACTTGTTGGAAAGGCAAACCATAATGACAAGTATTCAGTATCTAAAATAGTCTACTACATCTACTTAAGTAATTGTCAATAACTTCTTTACTCTAGCGGTACCCTGGGCAAGTAATACTTAAATCAACCAGACTACGACTGGCTCATGCAAGAAGAAAATGTGCAGCCAGCTCAGTGTCCTCTGTTGACCAGCCTCAATCTTTGCCAGCAACCATACAAATCGAAGAGAAGAGTGAAGAGGTGGAATTGGAAAATGCAATTCAGCCTTTGCAAGTGCAGGAATCCACAAGCTTAGAACAACTTCAGGATATTTCTTTACCTCCCAACGGTGTTATGTCTGAACTGTCTCATGTTAGTACTCCTCCACTTATCAGTAAAGAGCTTCAAACAGAAACTGTTACTGTAGTACCACTTGCACCCCCTTTGCCTCCACCACCTCTGCCTCCGCCTCCACCTTTGCCCCTCAAGGAAGATAGCACCAAATCCTTAGAGAAAACTGACAGCTTTGTTAAACGTCAGAGTGAAGAGAAGGGAGTCCAGCACTCTTCCAGTATCCCAACAGCACATCTGTTTGACAGCAGTCAACTAGTCAGTGCCAAGAAGAAGCTTAAGAAGACAGGTGATCTAGAGGGTTTACAGAGAAGGAGAGGTAATATTTACATTTCTGTGCGTTTAACTGTAATCTACATCAACTCCTCTTTTCTGTTGCTATATAGAAAAGTGTAAGCTGTGATTTAGTTATTAATGGGTTGAAGAATGTTTGCAACTCAAAGAAATGGTAGGTTCCTTATGACAGCGTACTATACACATGTTCAGTTAAAACAAAAAACACTTGTGAAACTGATTATATGATGCACTGTATCAGACTAGCTAGAAAATGCAGCTAAATGTTGCCTTAAAGAATCCTTTTCTATTTTGTTTATAGCTAGCAATACTTATACTATATGCTTCACCTGAGGGTGCAGTGTTTTCTAATGAAAGAGCTTTACGTAATTTATGACCTAATAAAACAAATACTTGTCTTGGGATGTGGGAAACCTTGAGAATGTTTTCTTTAAGGTTTCTTCAAATTTTCATACAAAAATCCATAACTCCTGAAGTCACCTTCAGAGCCGATCAAGAATATACACCTTCAACTACAATTGAGAATTAAATTTACAGTAAATCAGCCAAACTTGTTAACTTCATTGAAAACTTCGTTGGTGGGTGAATAGAGCACAGGGCTGAGTTGGTTGATCCACCACAACTTCACTGTGTGACTGTGCTATTTGCTTTTCGTGGTTTTTCATTTATCTCATGAAATGGGGAGATGGCAGCCACATCTTGGAGATAATTATTTTTAGATGAAATCTACTATATTAGACTTTTTTCTTAAAATTGGATATGAAATTTTCAAAAGCACTCAACAGCTGTTGGAGTTGAGACTGAGAGTTGTTGGAGTTGTCACGAAGAAGAAGTACCTGAGGTGGGCCTTGATTCACACTACTGTAATATGACTGTAATAACTTCTCATTAAAAATTCTAACTGGTTTTGTCAAGTTACAACTGCAGGAAACATCCTTTAGTTGACTTTCTCCTCATCCATATAAAATTAGAACTGTTTTCATCTATCAGACAGAAACAAGGGTGTTCCTCTTTAATGTTCCTTAAATGCCTGAAATACCTTGAAACAACTGAATAGTTAAAGAATTCTGAAGCTCTTATGAGTCTTCCAAGTCATAAATACGCAAGTACTTAAGTTCATTATCAATATTTACGCTGCTGTGCTCCATTTTTCTTTTTCTGTAGTCCTGTTTTTATTTTTGTGATACCCACTTTACCTTTCAATTTTATATAAAAGATTATGTGTATTGTGCGCACATCTTGATATATATCATAAAATGACAAGTAGAAAATAAAATTATATCTTTCCTCTTCAAAGTATCATTAATGTTAGCAGCTGCACACTAGCCAATACTCTCTATTTCATGAGATAGATGTTCCAAATCTCTAAGCAGCTTCGAAAATGTAAGTCTACAACAGATGAGTGCTTAACAGTCTTTCATTTCTCCTTCAAAAGGGCAATCTTTTATCTTCTGTCTTTTCCTCATGTCTCTTCCAGTTGTCTGGGCCATCAGTCATCTGGACAAAGTCCACTCGTAAATGCAAAGAATGTTTTAAAAATGTAGCGTACAATAGAAAGAAAAGAACTGGAGCTGGATATTTATCTGTTGGTTGCTATGTGTTGCAGTTTTTTGTCAGTGTATGCTAACTAGTTTGTACTGTTTATTGTATCACATTCACTGACATAGAAATCTTACCTACTTGTAGCTCTTAAGAGCAAAAGCCTGATTTGTATTTCTGCAGAGAACTACCTTCAGTTTGGTGATAAAGGAAGGATTTGTGATAAAGTATAAACTCTTACTTCTGTCTTCATTAATTACAACAGAAAGTAATTTATATAGGCAACCTATAACTAGATGCTTGTCATATACCTAAATCCAAAGGAGCAGGAAAATGCATCCTGTGGCAGTTTTGTACTGCTTCCCTCACTTTCGTGCATTAGTAGTTGCACTTTGTGGCTAATTTTATGTACTGTATGAGTGGAGAGAATATAGATCCTCCTCTGTGCTCATATTCCTGTGACTGCACACGTTCGTTATGAGTTTCAAAGTCAAGAAATATAAAGTAATACACATTTTCATTTATGTTTTATTCACTGCAGCTATTTTGATTTTTCTGACTGCAAACAAGAAAGGCATCTTGTTCAAAAAGTTCTGCTACTTGCCTATTAGGAGGTTACTTGGTTTCAGAAATTGTAATTGTCTGTATAATGTAGTTTTGACCTGGTAACAGGGAAGATAAATTTGGAAGCTAATACAAAAATAGAGCTACAGAATGATAAAATTGAAAATACTACAGTCGTCTTTATACTTATGGTGTAGGACTATTACATTAATTGCATGTGACTGTTAAGTAGGAAGCATAAATGGATACTGAGTAAGTATAGTAAAAGTAATACTGAAGGTCTTTTGATTTACTGCAGTGAGTTCCCCGATGGATGAAGTGCTGGCTTCCTTGAAGCGTGGGAGCTTTCACTTAAGAAAAGTGGAGCAGAGAAGTCTCCCTCCTTTTCCTGATGAAGATGATAGCAATAACATCTTGGCACAGATCAGGAAAGGAGTGAAACTGAAGAAAGTGCAGAAAGATGTTTTGAGAGAATCCTTTACAATTCTGCCCGATACTGATCCTCTGACAAGGAGCATCCATGAAGCGTTGCGACGAATTAAGGAAGCGTCACCTGAATCAGAGGATGAAGAGGAGAGTTTGCCTTGCACAGACTGGGAAAATTAACCTGTAATTAAATGCATTTTAAAAATGTGTATTTCTTCAACACTTTTTTTTTATAACAATAGCTGCTAAGCTTCAGGTCGTGCATTCTAGGAGATATAGTATGAATGTGACTAAACTGTGTGAGGTCCAGGGTGACAAAACGTGCACGTATGAATTTAATATCACTGACTTTTCAAAGGAATTTAAGGTTTCTATTAAGGAAAAGTTTTTTAAGACAACATCTTAGTCTGTTACTGTTTGAATACTTTTGCTGAATAGTGACAGGACTGCTCCTATAAAAAGCTCGTATACTTAGTCAATTTGAAGAGACTGTTTGCAGCTTATAAAAAAAACTTTAAAAAGCTTTTAAGTAGCAAAGCAGCACAATCACTCTTGGATATACACTATACGTATTTTCTAGTTACTTCTGGCCTTGTAAAAACGTAGTGTTTACCACACTTCAGACTGAATAGCTTCAAGTCAAGGATGATAGATCTGATGGCTGAACACGTTGAAATCTCATTGGTTACCCTGTGTGACTGACTCTTTGATAGCTTGGTTTCAATCTATGAACACTCAGAATTTCTAGGCTATTAGCAGTAAATATACAAGTATAATTTATGCTTCTGCTACTTTTACAAATCTCATGAACTTTATACTAAGCTGCCTGGAAGTACAGATGTTAGACTTCTGCAGATGAAGTTAGTGATTTCAGAAGAAAAGAGATTCGCAAGAAAGTAGTTTTCAAAATCAAGGCTGCATCAGCCTTTAGTTTTGATTTCAACAACCGCATGCAGCACTGTTCTTCTGTGGTGGTTCTTTTCTGCTACTGGCATGCGGATGAGCTTAAGTCTGAACAAAAGGTCCCCCTTAACTTGCTAGTGAGTACTTAAAATCTGGAGAAAAGATTGGTGACAATCTCTGAAGAATATATAAATCTGTTTAGAAATAAAAGGCTATTTCAAGAGTATGGAATATGAACATAATCCTTGCAACACAGCAGTAGGAAAAATAACTTTTTTGGATGCTTTCAGTTAGGCATTTCTATGCTGGTTAGTTTTTACTGTAGTTGAACAGTGACTTGCTAAGTGCTACAGCTATTTAAAAAGCAATGGTGATGTAGCACATCATCTGCTGAATGTTGATGTGATTATAAAATACTGTGTTTCAAATCGTGCGTTGATATGCTATTTTCAAATAATTATATTGAAATTTATTAAAAAGTAAAATAAATGTCGCTTTTATTTCCTCATGAAATAGCTAGGGGCCACACTAGTGATTTACTGCTGTTCGGTTGTGGCATGTTCCTTCTATACCAAACATGCCACTAGTTTTGGAGTTGAAAATCCAGGAGTGGAGGTGTACTGAACTCTTGCTGAAACTGAAAGTTCTGTATTTTGCATTCTGAAAACTCCCACTATCATGGTCTTCTAGAAATCAAGTCATAGCTATAAGAGAAGACATGCCTTGGAATTGACTTGGTTTTCTCAGTGCAGTTATTCTCTTCATTTCCTACATAATTTAGCAAGAATATTCTTTGACACTATAGAACATTTCAATATATATATGCATATAAAAATATCCAGAAGTGACTTTGAATTTTTTTTTAATCTAATTGGTGAACTCCCTAAACATTTTCCATTGGAACTGTGTCCTCACAGAAGTCTTTCATGTACACTGCTGTACAATATAAATTGATGTTTTTCTCTACTGTCTTTTACAGCCCTTTAGAAGCAGTTCAGGGCTTTGGTTGAAAATCACTGCCATGCAGTACCTGTAGTGCGCCATTTCATGTCTGCTTTTTAAAGCTGTACTGAAGTATCCTGCCCGTTTGCAGTTAAGGCCTTTTCCCTATGTAAGGATGCACTGCTGCCAAATACTGAGGTCCTGTGAAATCAGTTGGACCTAAAGCAGTATGCAGTGCCGAGTTCTGAGTGTGTGCTACTTAGTTTTTCACACATCTGGAACCTTCTTTCTCTTACTCGAATCTTATTCTATTGAGAAAACGATCCTGTTCTCATGAGATGCGACTTCAGCAGATAGAACAGATTTAACTGAAAAATGGTTGTACAAACTAGTTAACGAGTCAGAACAAAGAACTGGCCCATGCTATGGAAGTGTCTGAAATAATCTGCTAGAACAGAAAGATTGAAACAAAGTCAATTTGAAATTTAGCTGAATAAATACCTTTCACATAGATGAGTGTGCTCACTTGAACATATAGCCTGGTCACCTAGAATCTATTACACAAGAATAAACTCTTAAGATAAAAAATTGAAGAACTTGCAGAAGAGTGTTTTTTTTTACTATTATCAGTTATTACTGGTGTCAGTTTACTGTACTTTTTTTAAAAAAGATTATCTACTGATCTTTCACTGTAAGCTCTGCTCATCCAAAAACAGTTGCATAGAAATTTTAGGTTCAAAACAGTTATATAGAAGTATGTTGGCAGCTGTGTTACAAACTTTGATTAATATGTACGAATCCTTGTAGGCTAAATGTAATGCAATTATTTGCCTTAAGAATGAAAGCTAAATCTGTTACATGCTTATCAAATGCCAAAAAGTGTCTTAGAGTATGCGTAGTAGAGGAAAAGGAGTATTAACGATATACCCTGAAGTAATTAAGTATTGAGGTTTGAAGATAAAGTAATAGTGATTAATTTCAGCAGGAGATCTAGTCATATATTGTATTAGCTGCTCTATGTAAAGTTATGTGACTGCCTTTTTTTAAGAGCAGTTCCTTCCTCACGTCACTCTAAGCCATGTACAATGATGTTGAGTCATTCCACGCATCTCACGTACAGCTGAACAAGCAGTATGAAGGCGCAGTGGCTTCTGTATGGAAAAGAAAAAACACAGATTTTTGATTTTCAAATGTGTCCCAAGCTTTTATAGTACACAAAGATCACAGTAATACATTCAAAGTATTGTAAGTAGTTGCAAAGCCTGGGTTCCTGGAAGTGATGGGCAAAATAACTGGGTGAAAAAGTAAGCTTATATTCTACATAGTCTTAATCCAGAGTTCTCCAAGCTCAGTTCAGTGTTCAGTGCAAAAAATAATAGAAGGAAAAGATGACCTGGTCATACTTGGCGTTAAAGTGTCATTAGCTTGGGAGCAGTGTTGTCCTGGAAGCAGAGAGAATCAAGGCTTTTGCAGACATAGATCAGTATTGCATGTTGGACTTGCCTAATACATTGATAAGAGAGGATTTGTAAACCCCTTTAGCTTTTCAGATGTTCCTTTTTTTTTTTTCCCCAAACAGGTGATTTACAGCCACTGAAGTGAGAAAAGAAACCCCAGTTGAAGATTACTTTTCCTCTTCATTTCTGAAAATACAGCAGTTTTGACCGTCAATTCTGCAGGAGGCTTTCTTTGGCAAAGAAATAACCTTTCTTTGGCAAAAGATTCAGCATCTGGAAAAAATGGCTTGAAATGTAAATTTTCAGGTCACTTTTTTTCTTTATTTGTTCTAAAAATTCTGGTTTGAGTAGAAAGCTAAGTTGTTTCAACGTGCATTTTATGTAATGGAGAATGCCTGATTCTTAAGCACTTTTCATATTTGTGTCAGTAATGTGTGGCCAGTTAAGCGGAGGGAGTATTTTGAGCCGGGACAATACCTGCTGTTGAAGGAACTATGAGATCTGGCTGAAACAACAAAACAGGTATAAAATCTACCATTCACTGCACTGAATATATCGTCTGCTTGAAAACCAATTAAGTAGGTCCTTGCAGAGAAGCTGGCTATATAGCAGTGTGGTATTACAAACAGAGCAGAACTCCTAGTTGCACTGCAGTAGCTGAAATTCAGTAATGTGTAGCTAAGATTTTTTCTTCTTAGTTTGAAGAAGTATGTCAGTATGAAAAATAACAGGTGATTACAGCGTAACGAGAAATAACAGTTGAATTCAGTACGTATTTAAGAATGCGTTTCCAGCATGGTGTATCGAGGAAGACATACTGGCAGCACCTTTTTAGGTGGTCATTTGTAATCTTAAACCTTTTTAACATAGACATTTTCATGCTTTTTTAAAATAATGTTTAGCTATGTTAAATCAAGTATACTTTATCATTTGTTGTAAGAAGCAATATTTTGTAATTTCATACTTAAAATTATTTTTCTCTTTGGTTTAAATGGCTTTGATTGAATACTGTAAGCAGCCTTTATTTAAAAAGATCAAAGCACTTAAGCATACTCATACTTCAGATGTGAAAATTATGCTTCTTGCTGTTTTTCATTATTCTCTTTAGTGGCTGCAGAAATTTCTATGTGATATACCCAAAGGTCTGTCGGGTGAAAAAATCAGTTCCCTTTTTTTTATGGCTTTGGGTTTTTTTTTTTTATTTGTAAAGGAGAGTTACAGCTTCCTCTGCAGTGAATACTTAGAAGTAATCCTAAGCCTCATGGCTAATGGCTGCAGACAGCCACACTTAGAAAGGGTGTTACTAGATAGATAGTCTTGGATCACCTACATACTCCATGTAATATTAAAGTCAGCCTCTTAAAATTTTAGGAAAGCTAAATTTTCACCAGCATTTTACTTTAATTGGCATTGCATACATTTGAGAAGCACGCAGTCCCCGTCCTTCGTGTAGTACGTTCTGTTCACTGTTCCTCTTGTGAAAGACAAGCTACGATGTGGATGTGGTTTTTCTGAAATGGAGCTAGGTGCTGTCATGCAACAGAACATGTACTGTGTCGATGTTCCTGACAGGAGATTTCACATCTTGCCATTTACTTCATAAATAGCAACAGGAGTACTTACCTTATTAACGGGCGATACAAACCTATAGGAACCTCCGAGGTTGGACCCTTCAGCTGTTTTGTTGCTGTGGTTGTCCTGAAATTGAAGCTCTGTCAGACATCTCAAAAGGATGTCACTACCCTTGCTATTGACAGGCATTTTCTTAACCTTGTTGCCTTATTTATAGTAAGTAAACATTTGTTTTTAAAGCATCCATGAGTAGCATTATTTCAGACCTGTATTGATTTTGCTGTATGTATGAGTTGTCACATCTATATACTTCTCTCCTGAGAAGATCAGCTCTTTGAAACACTTGTTGCTGGCTTTCCAAGGACCTAAAACTGTTATAAAGCATATTTTTCTTAAACTGCTTCTCTGAACTCAGTTAGGTTGTAAGCTAATACCGTGTTCATGCAGCAATAACGGTAATTTCAAAGTTTATCATAATCATTTGATGTTGCCAGTACTGTAACCTGTGGTGTATTTTTGCTCTACGTTTAGTCTGTACTTCCAGCTACACCACACTTTATAACTGAGTTAAATAATTTTTTGGCCATAGCACAAAGCAGAATTGTGATGCAGAGTGGTAATTCAGATTATAAAGTTCATCTGGAGCTTAGTGCTATATAATTAGTGGTGATTGAGCAACTTTTATGTCAATTTTTTCCTTTTTTCCAGCCTGCATTTTCATTCCTTGCAGTATGCATATGGGACACTAGCAAAACTCGAGATCAAGAGAAAAACTGTAATTTTAGGATACAGGTACAATGGTCCCGTTCATAATGTTTGTGTCTACAGTTTACCATTGTGTTGTGATATATATAAGTAGCTCAATGCTGTACTGTACTACAGTTTTCAGATTTATTTGCCATGTGGTCTGTCAACTTTGCCTTGAATGTGTGCATGATTGAGAAAAATTACTGTCCTTAATCTCGTTTATATTTAGTTGAAATCTTAGATTCCTGTAATGGCTTAGTTTATAGGGATGGATTTATCATAGGAACAAGTATTTTATGTGCACACAAAAAGTAGTTGTGCTGAGCATAGCAATTTATATCAGTTCAGAACTGCCATCTTCCATGTGGAAAGTAAATGGTTTTTTTCCCCCCATATACTGCTAAAAAAAACGCAGATCCTAGATTTTAATCTTCCAAGAGTCACTAGATGTCTCCACTGTGATATAAAAATTGTGTATATGTAGTGTACAGACTAATGCATAAATCTTCCCGTCCTTCTCTGCAATGTGAAATTTTGCATTGGGATGGCTGGAGCAGCAAACAGAGTTTATTCACAAGAAACTTTTAAGAAATTTTGACAATCCTGCGTGGTTTAGCTCCTCCGTAGCTGAAAAAAGCTCTAATGAATGTGTTGGTCCTTGAGGAATCATAGCGAGCATCACTACAGAAAAAAAATCACTTAAACATATGCAAGGAAAGAGAACCTCCATGAAAAAGGCCTTTCTACATATTTACTTAAATGTTTCATTTGTGGCTGGACTTCACTGGTGGTTGCATTCATCTGTTGGTAGTCATTTATCTTAAGCAGTCTGTCGGCTTTTGGGCTTTTTCCATCTTTAGAAACTTACTTCTGTGGTTCCACTTAAAACTGTTTTAGTATTGTATAACTGATACAGTGAGGTAAAGAGTTGGAATGCATGTTTGTTGTACAAAAGCTTGTTTGAGGACTGAAAAATCTTCTATGAGTGAGAACAAGAAATGAAATACTGAATAGTTAGGTAACCAAAATGTAAGGTAAATAGGAGGTATTTTCTCGGAAATTGAATTAGCATCAACGTGAACTTCATCCTCTCATTCACAGAGGTTCC
Organism: Penelope pileata; assembly: GCA_013396635.1. Lineage (NCBI taxonomy): Eukaryota > Metazoa > Chordata > Aves > Galliformes > Cracidae > Penelope > Penelope pileata. Next base: position 578,866 of record WBMW01003698.1, on the reverse strand, counting down.
AGGTCCTTCAAAAGTGACCAATATTCTTAGTTTATTCACTTTTGTACTATGTTTTCATGTCTTAGTTAAATTACCTGTCTAGAGTAGATGAAGCCTTTTTCATTTTTCTTAAGCATCACTTCTAACATTTTATAAAAAATCTGACAGTCTGTGTCCTACACCAGACACCTGTAAAAGAAGTTAGTATTATTATATATTGTGTTTTTTGTGGCTGCATTGGGGATAGAACTCAACATACTTCACTACGTTATTTGTAAAGAATCATTTTGAGTATAAGCACTATATTCTGTAATGTCTAATATTAAAGTAATATGACAGGTGCATTATTGAAGGTGCAACTTGCTGAGAAGAGGGAGCAGAAAGTTTCACTGTTTCCCTTTCTCATTTGTTGCACTGAATTTTAAGAGTGTAATTTGTAAATCTGTTTTGTTCACATGTGTAATCAGATTTTATTTTCATTGTAATGCTTATGTAATTAACTTACCTGTGTATATTTCTGGTAATGATTCCATAAGCATGGACAATATATGGTTATGTTTAGCACTACAGAATTAACGTTAAGAACAAGTGAAGCTTATTGCAAAGAAAAGGAGCAAACAGAAGCACCTTACTGGGAGAGCGTGTAGTGTGATTTCAGTGCTACTGGAGCTGACAGACAGGAGGTCATTCTAAACTTGACTGCAAATTGCTCTTTGGTGTAGTAAGCACATTAACACACTGCTGTCAGTGCTGTAAAGTACAGCAGTGGCTGTTTTTAACCTATAAATATACTGTAATTTAAATTTTTCCTACAAAATGAATTTATATTTAATTGCTGCCTAATACGTGTACTTAAAAAATTAGGATTTTTAGCAGGGTTGAGGGTGGGTGGGCATGCCAGTGTATTTCTGGGAGCGGCTGTTGTATATACATTTCTTTGCACTTCCCATTCAGTTTAACTATTAATCCAAAACCCAGCTCTGCCTGCGATCAGAGCTGACACTTATGTACTTTTATTGTGATTCAGGTCTATGTTCTGTGGCTCCACGCTGCAGAATTTGACAGAAAAGGTCTTTCCATTCAAATGTGAATACTCTGATGTACCTCTAATATGGAAAATGACCAGGCAAGGAATTTTACTCTGCTGAGTGTAAGAGTACTGTAGAGTATTATTTAAAGCTGGTATCTGAGGCTGTTAACCAGTGGTATGTCCATGTGGAAGAAGGAGGAGGGATGATTGCCTTTTGGTGAGTGTAGCCCTAGCTCTGCGGAGATTCTATTCCAGGTACTGTTACCTGTTCAGTAACTGGTTTGCCTTAGGTGGCTTCGTTTTCAGATCCTTTCAGGAGCACTTTTGATTTATTGCCAAACAGGTATTGGGGATAAGGCACATTCACTTAACATCTCCCAGCGTGTTACTGTGGTTGCTGTATGTTCTGGATTTTGTCTTACATATTTACAAATACATCATCATAAGATTAAAGGAATACAGATGGCTGCCGATTGTCTTGCATGAATGACATCGATAAAACTTAATGTTGCTAACTTTTTTAAACCTGTTAAGTAAATGAGAAATAATCAAAAGAAAACCAGTTTGCCATTCACTAGCTTTGTGCAATATTACTGGTAGAATCAAACACTAGTGCTTGGCTTTAAGGAAGTTCTTTAACACCGTTGTATTCAAAAAAGACATATTAAATGTGTATTTTATTGTAAATGACTCTGCAGATTTGCTGTACCTAAAAATGCTCAATGTTATAAAGTATTAGGCAACAAGTATCTTCTTACAAAAAAGGTAAACTAAGCAAACATTTCCAGCAATATCTAAAAACTAGAAGTTTTAACTGTCTGCCTTTTGCTTTTTTTCTTTAGCGCAGTTTTTCTGCGATGCAAGTTTATTGCTGTGTATTTCATGTTTTTTATCATCATGACTCAGAAGTTTAAACCTGTACACATAGTACTGAGCTCACCTTCTTGTACATGCAATGTAACATCATACTCACAGTTTTGGTGCTTAAAAATGATTCCTTTTTTCTTTATTAAAGGATATTTATTTGACCACTGTCTCGTTTTGAGTACATAGCAATGTTTAAAAAAAAAAAAAAAAAAGTATAGTTTGGTTTCTACAAAAAGAAAAAGAAATCACCTATTGTTAATTTTTTGTTGTTATTCTTCTAGTTCTTCAAGCTGCCTAACTGCTATTGCTTAATGGCAGATGGTTGTGCCTAAGCTATGTTGCTGATGGGGATAATTGTACGTATGTAATATCTCTGTAAACTGTTACATAAATAAATTAGGTATTACAGAAGAACCTTGCTCTTAAGTAATGTGGGATAATTGAGCTTAAGTGCAAATAAAAAAGGTAGTTTCCATCTCTTAATGAAAAGACAGACCTCTTTATGAAACGAGCAGAAGTTTAAACCCGGAAATATGAAGAGCGTAGCTCCCTTCTTGCACTCTCCCATGCTTGAGAGCGTGCTGGCGGCGGTGTCAGCACGTGGACAGAGAGCACTCCTCCAGCTGCCATCAGCTTGAAAAGGGCGAGCGACAGTGGCAGTGGAAGAGCTCAAGCTGAGAACACCTGGCTCCACTTCGTGCTTTTTTGGTACAGGTAAAGTGTAGTATTTCAAGAGCAAGCTAGATCATGTGTGTAGAACTCGCATACTTTATCAGGATCTGCATCAGCGTTTTGGAGAGTTCTGCTTTTTTTCTGGGGGAAAGTACTTCAGAAGCCACAGCTGGGCTCATCAGCTGGCTTGTTTGCTTTTTTCATATGTTCATACCGGTGGTATTATTTATCTAGACCTAAAACCTAGGTCTACACACGAGTAGTATTGCAAGTTTGCCTTGTGTGTGTTTTTCCTTCCGCTCCTGTGTTTCTGGTACAAGAACTGTGCTGCCACTGGGTTGGGGTAGGCAGGTTCTGTGCCCAGCTGGCCCGTCTTAATAAAAAATAAACTGTACTTACGCAACAAGAACTTTTTAGTGCCATACAATCTTGAGAAAATGAGAAAGTTACATTTCTCATGTAATTTTAATTTTAATTGTGTAATAAATTTTTCTCATGTACATTTCTCATAGCAATGTGAAATGAAGATGTGTTGGCAGTGCGACCCTACACTGCAAAGTCTCGTGAAAATAGGAGCTTTTCTTCCGCTGTTTTTCACCTCTGGTGATAATGGCATATACTATGAATTTTACACTGTGGCAGAACAAGTTGCAAATGTGTTTTGAAACGAGCGAATTCCTAGATCACCTTTGTGATTTCCTTTAGGAGATGAGGGATAGGTTTGTAGCCTGCCCCAGGTGCTCCCGCGGTCACTGTGCTGGGTGGGTGCCTCGGCACACATCCTGCTCTGCAGAACGGACGCGTACACGGCGGTGATTGCTGCCGTCAGCTGTTGTCTGCTTTGGTATTGTAGGAGCAGTTACGTGGGTGCTTTTCTGTCACTTCTGTGGGTATTCCTACAGGCAGGATGCAGGCTGAGTGCATGCATCAGATCGGTGAACAGACGAGAACGCGTACCTCCCGGCAGCGGTACGCTGCTCAGAATAAGGCCCAAATGTCTGCACAACACATAGGAGATGGGAAATGGGCAGAACAGTCATTTATTTTTTTCATTTTTGTTACATGTCAGATGGAAAGGTACATTGTAAATAAATATTCATTGGGCCACAGTCCATCTCAGACTTACAAAACAACACCTTTTTCTCACAGAAATCATTGCTGTACTTGGGGTTTGTTCCTGTTTCAGCAGTCAGTGCTCAGCAGAGGGATGTGGGAAGGGAGAAAAAAATGTGGAATGAGTTTTAGAAAGAGCTCTGGCAAGGGGCTGTTCCTTTTCTCACAGTCCTTGCTGCTGCCTCCCGTTTCACGGGTTTTGCTCTTCCTGTTGCAGGAGGGAGGTGACTGAGCAGACAGTGAGCATCACAGAGAGCTCATCCAGGCCTAGCGCTGTAAGGCTTTGCCGCCACGTTTGTAACTGTCAGGACAGAGCAATGTGATTAACTCAACTGTAAAGTATTCTCTGTAAAACTCGGCTGTATCCTGTAGGCCATGCGACTTGAAAGCATCACTGCTGATGCCAAACTATAGCAGGAGACTATTCCGAAGGTGTCACCGGAATGGTACCACCACAGCCATGTTCAGCTGTGGCCATAGGCACTGAGCTTTTCCATAAGCAGAACTGCAAACCCACCACCTCATTGTGGCCGTGCCCTCCCACCCACTTCCCCCTTGTCTGAGTCTCTCAGTTCTGCCGCTTCCTCTAGAGTTCATGCAAACCTTGGCCCTGCGGTGCTGCCCTGACCTCTGTTAACTCGACGAATGGTAGCACCCCTCTCTGGACAGCCCGCCTTGGGCAGGAGGGTGGACAAAGGCACGCAGAGGTTCTTGTCTGTGCTCTTGCAGCTGCTGCCTCACTGCATTAGTGCTGGGCCCACTTTCAACCAAAGCTCTTACACAACAATTACACTCCAGGTCAGCCCCTGCATCCACCACCTTCCCCTTCATCCCCACTGTCATTAGGTGCAGTCTGCTATGTCTGTTGGAGATGTGTGCCAGAGATAACCACCTGTATTTGCTTCTCACTCTTCCTCCTCACCATGTGGACTTCTCTGGGACATCTCACTGCGCACATCCTGTGTTGCTTGTGTAAGGCCAAGAAAACCCATGGTCTCTCAAACATCATTTGCTCTTTAGTTCATTTTTTAATCTTCCTTTCTAAACTGCATCACAATCCCTCTGTGTATTGCTATTTAAAAGTCACAGGAATAAGAAAACTGAAGAATCATGCAACTCATATAAAGCATTTACGTTAGCTATAGTTTTTCTGTGTTTTATTTCAATCCCATTAAATTTCATTAGGAATGTATCTGAGCTCTCAGTGTACAAAGCCATCAGCGCATGCTCAAACTGCCATGCATGGTAACTGCACAGTGCAAACACAACAGATGTGCAATGAGTTGGCTTCACGTGTAACACCATGAGGTGGTGGCCTCTCTCTTCCCTCCTGCTCACTTGCTGTGTATGAACTGTCAGCTGGAGCCAACCAAGACCCTCAAAAAGCAATCTGAAAAGCCACCCCACACTGCAATGGGTTTTTAATGGCATGTTGAAAAAACATGGCCTTGAATAGGCACTAATAAATAAACTGCATAGCCTACCCCCTTGTCGCAGGAGCACATATACCTATGTTTTGTCTGCAAGTTTCCTGAGGGCTCCGACTGGTGGAAGGCCACAGCCTCCAAACGATGTGCTGCAGGGCTGAGGCCCGGCATCTGGCTGGGCAGGAAGGTCAGGAAGGCCTCTCATCCTGCCCGCTGCCACCACGCCATTCCCACTGCAGCACCCTGCTGTGTGCCCACCACCCCACCGCTCTTCTGCTGGTCCTCGTGCCGGTGGGTGGGCTGCTGGCGCCCACGGGCCTGGCCCCTCCGCCAGGGCACGCGGCCAGCAGCTGGGGCTGGGGCAAGCAGCTCCTTGCCAGCAGAGTAAATCAGTGTGTGCATGCTAGGGTGACGCCAGAGGTAAAAATAGTTATGCTTGACAGAGCGAATTTCTGTGCAGGAAATGAAATTTTGTCACTTTAAAAAAAAAAAAACAAACGATTTGTCTACTCATGCTGTGCTCCTGGGGAAAGCAGCTGCGGGTCGCCTACCATGACATGCTTTGCTTAGATTTGTAAACAGACTATCCTACCTCATAGCTAAAACACATTTAAGTAATCAAAAGCAGTTGTGGTTCCAAGTCAATACTTGATCCGTTTCGCAGAAAAAAACAGACCTTCAAGTCTTCAGCGCTTTCTCTCAATTTGCAGTAAGAAATGTTGCACAGAAATCCAACCAGCATCTCTCAGGACTGCTTGGGGTGACCCTGTGTGCTGCTCCCAGTCACCAGCAGATCCCTCTTGCCCTGTCAGGCCCAGACACACCAATTCCTGTCAGCAAGTCCCCTGTGGCTGCCAAGGGTCAAGGGTGCTTCTAAATAAGCGAGCATTGGCACTGTCCATACCGGCTTGCTTTAACAGAACTTCAATCCTGCTCCCTTTGGAGTGTGCCCAGCAAACAGACCTACCTGTTCCCTAAGAGTTCACGATTTTTTTTTCCATTATCCCCTCAACATATCATTGAGATAGCAAATCATGGGTTGGCTTAAAAAAAAAATCCTGACTGAAATACCGTAAATACTACATACTGAAATACTGTACATTGCTATTTCTTACATCTGCCAAGCCACTCAGTGATCCTTGAAACACCATCACCACTGCTGCCAGTTTGGCAAGCAGCAGCAGCGTTTCCCAGCTGTTCTTACAGGAGTAGAGCTCGGCTGCAGCTCCCCAGGCACTGCCTCCCTCTCCTGGTGCAGCACATCAGAGGAGCAATCGACAAATTCCACAGCCACCCTATGGCAGTTCAGTGGTGGACAGATCTGCTGCCATTTTGGCCCATACATAAGGATGACGTGGATGCACTGGGTCTCAGCTGTGCAGAGTGCTCACCCCGGGCTGACTGCTGCACTCCGTGGTGCCCTGGCTCCTTTCTGGATTTATTTTTTTAGGTACACAGTTCCTTGTCACAGCACTGTTGTTACGATTTGGCCAAGCTGTCTCAATCTCCCTAAAAACCTCTGACCTCAGTGCAGATTGCTGCCTGCCCAACCTCCAGCCCGGACCCAACCTGATGGGTGTCTGCACACAGGTGCTCTCAGTGAGGCCTCCTTCCTCCGGTAGCACTGCGCACAACATGCCCGGTGCTCCTTCGCTGCCTCTTCTCCCACTTCCATGGCTTTCCAGCTCCTCTAGGACTCAGCAATATCCAGAGATAATGGGCAGTGTCGTCCCCCCCCCCACACCTATCTGCCATCTGTGTGCTTTTAAGTTTGTGTTTGTGGAAATAACATTGATGCAAAAAAGGTAAAATATAAGAAGAATGGGATTGAAATAAATTTGGGACTTGTAGCTTCCAATGCTAAAAGAAACCACCACAAATAACGCTTTCCTAATTTCTTTCAAAAAGGTGGGGAACAGGTGTGTGTATCAAACCAGCTGCTGAACAAACCTTCCCCTCTTATGCATGCCAACGTGCAAAGCATGGAGCAAAAGGGCTCAAGGAGCAACAGGGTGCTGTAGCGTGGTCACTGGCTTCTGAAAAACACCCCAAAGCCCTGGGGCACTTTGGGCAGCCAGCAAGCGACAAGGTCCCCTGGCAGGGCCACAGGGCTCAGTGCAGGATGCTCATGCCCAAGGGACACGGGTGCTGCTCCGATGTGCTGCCCCGGCCGCTCTCATGAAGTGAGGGCAGAGTGCTGCGGCTCTCACTGCTGTCACATCGTGCTCTGGTCCCCACTGCTGTGGGTTCCTGAGAAACAACACTGCTGGATTTATAAAAGAACTGTATATTGAGATAGAGAGGAAATTTATGTTTTATATTTTCACCTACTCTTTAGAGACTGTGATGGTGCTTTTGCAGAGATAATTTTCTTTCCCATTTCCTTTATTTTTGTTTAAAGAACATTCTCTCCATCATAGAACAATACACAAACCAAGGTCAGTGAACATCAGAGGTCTTCTCCCTCTCTGAAAAACTTGGCAAATACCTACGTGACCGTACTTAATGTAACTCAAAGAGGGGAAATCCATAGGGGCAGATTATACGCAAACATACCTTGTCACTGTAGGTCTTCTCTCCCCTAAGCACATGGGTGTATGCACTGTTTGTGATGGTCCTGGTGTTCTACTGGGAAATAATTCTTCCTCTTCAGAGTTACCACTGTCACTGAAATGCAAGCTCTCCCCCAGAAAACTGCTGGGTTGCTGCTCTCAGCCCAGTGGGAGCACAAGCATCTGGTGCTGCTGGGGCCTGCACTGCGACCAGACCTGGATGGGAGCGGGTGGGAATCCCGCAGCAGGGATGCACGTGGGGCAAAACCACTCCACAGTTAAAGACAGAGAACCCCCTGCGCAGCCCAGCCCGGCCCGGCCCAGCACGTGGCTGTACATGCACTGCAGGTGGAAGGAGCTGGCGGCAGGGATACAAGAAGTGCCTTCAGACAACACCCCAGCTGACACCAGTCCCGAACCCCAGGGCTTGTCACGGTAACAGGATGGCAGGAACGGGGTTTGCATACTGCCAGGACTTTGGCTCTGGTTACAAAGCACACCCTAACGCTGACCTTGAGAAGCCTGCAGTGATTGCAGCGGTTTCGGGGCAAGCCAGATGTGCTCAGCATTGGCATGACTGTAAGGGCTATGGGGAGCAAGACCCAAATGAACAACGTTTTGTCACTGCTGCACAGTTCAGGTGCTCTGCCCACTTGCAGCACAAGATATTCCTGCCTATTTCATTCACAGCTACTGGTGCCACATAAGGAAATCCTTTTGACAACTCTGCATTTTTCCCCAAAACTCTGCAACATCTTTGACGGTTCCTCCTCCTTCCCATGCCTGTCAGCTAAGAGCCAGCGTCTGAGAACGGCATGGGCTACCAGGTACATTGCTCCAGCTGATCGGAGCACGTGCAAGAGCAGGCAGGGGGAGAAGGTGGGAGTAAACCGTGCTGGTTTCTTTGGTCCTAAGAGAAGCTGCCCCTGGTGCGGAGGCAGCACCAACAGCTGCAGGTCCCTGAGAGGCGGTGGGACCCGCGTGGCGCGGAGCCCGCTCCGCTCCCGAGAGGAATGGAGGGAACTGCGGCACCGGCACTGCGGTGAGCGGGGCTGACGCCAGGGGCCAGCCAGGAGCTGCTCGTTGTTCTCAAACAAACACTTAACAGGGGGAAAAATCAGCCATACTTATCTGGAGTAACTCCAGCAAGCCAAGGAACCAATCGTATAAAGCAAAAATAGAGATTTTAGGAAATACCTACTATTCCACGGTACGGTCTCTGCTTAGCACCATTCAGAGGTAGTGCACATATGCAGCATTATTAAGAAAATGTAAACGACAATCTGAGCATTGCTTTGGGCAGTCAGGTCTGTTTCCTGAAAAAAACCAGTGACAAACTGTGCACTTGAGTTGGCATGCTCAGTTACTGAGACTGCACGCATCTGGCTGAAGTTTCTTGGTGGTGGTTTTTTTCAATTGTCTTTTGACATCCAGACCTGATCTCGAACAATATTTGGCCTCAAGATCCAAGATTTCCCTAATCAACCAAACTAAGCGCCTTTATTGACAGCCGGAGTTCTGCAGAGAATTAAGGTCTGCGACATTTTTCCATTCCTCTTCCTGTGCCGTATTTCGGACAAAGATTTTGATTTTTTGCCCTTGACATGAACCTCCTAATGAAGAGGGTGTTCACAGGGCACTGTTCAGTAGCCACTTCAGTACAGAATATGAAAGGTAATAAAGCAAAGAAAGGTCCAGCCCCTTCTTGAAGGTAAACCTGGAGTTACTCTCTAACTGGCAGAACACAGAGCAGAAAACAGAAACCTTCCACAACTGACAAGACGCATCCCAAAATATTCATTTTAATCGACGCACTGTTCATTCCTGCAAGGTTTTTGTTGAAGGAATTACCCTCAGAGTGCCACCAATAGCATTAAACGATACTTATTTGTGTTACATCTGTTTTAGCCCTTTATTATATTTTACCTGAAAATTTATTTTCGTAGAGACTTTATAACAATATTTCTGCATTATCAGTTCATTTTGTTTGCCTCTTTCCTGGGTATATTACCTAGGAAAAGGAATCCCCAGTCTGTAACAGACATTAATTCACATATTTTACTTTGTGCACATAGAAAAATGCAATTTGTGGATCATTGAGGCATATGGATTATGAACAAGACACTCCAAAAACTAACTATCCAGACAGGAATATACTTACAAAAATCTTTTATGTCAAAGTCAGGATTTCACAACATAACACGCTAATGCAAAATCCAGTAGCACCTGAAAGATTAAGGTAGCTGCTGCTATCACTTGCACATACTTGAAAAAGATATAAGGAAAAAAATAAAGAGTTAAAGTACATTCTCCAGAGAACAGCAAGTGTATTTCAAAATAAAAACTGTATTTTTGATTTTTCTTTAGTTTTTGTTGAGATGTTTGTCAGTTTTTTCACTGTAGTTCTTTCTCCTCCTTTTTTTTTTTTTACAAGACTGTAGTTGCCATATAACAAGGTTTATGCAATGTGACTGCTCGCCTCTCCTGTACAAGCTCATGTTCATGTTTTCAAGCTATAGTACTCAACACTGTTTTCAGGTACACACATGCCCATAGTTTCATCAAAGATAGAATTCATAATATCTGTCTCTGGGAAAAGTAATGTTTCAAATAGGCAAACTATTATCTTAAAACAGAATAGGAGAGGCTACAGTAGGTTTAATCACCTAAGTATGAACTTTAGATTTCGATTTCTAAACACCCACCTACTGTAAACAAACATTAAAAATACTCATAGCATTCAGATTTTATTTATATGTGCACGTACGTCCACCTTATCCCATATTTATGTTTGACAACTATTTGGGAATTCAAAGGTGCAGCCCTCAGTAATCGTAAAAAATGAAATGAAGCATATCTACTGAATGAGAAAAGAAATTCTCAAATATCAATTTCCAATTTAAAATTTAATTTCAATAGGAAAATATTAAAAATGTGCACATCTAAATTTGTTCATGTTCTTTATATACATATGTGTGTGTACGTATACATAGAAATACTCATGTACCACACATATTCACAAAATTTAAGTGGAAATATTTCTGTCCACTATTTTCCCACATGTAAATGACATCATATCTTTAAAAATGTCAATAATAGTATCATTAAAAATAATATTACATTTATTCCGTCATCAACTTTCTATGGTTTTTTTTTTTTTTCTTTCTTCATCCTTATTATGTCCACTGAGCATTAACGGGCCAGATTCTCCTTGCATTTCCACAAATGTTATGCCAGCTCAACGTTGCTGACACCACATCAGGAACGCATCTGATTTACAGCAGCACAAGTGACAGGAAGATCAGGCCCAAACATCCCCAGTTAAAGTAAAGTCTTGTAGTATTTGCTCATGTGGACTTGATGAAGATGTACACACCACTGCCTAAAATCCACTGAAAGAAAAACATGTAGCTCACAACAAAGTTTTAAACCAACAGCACGCTGAATCAAGCTCCTCTATCCCATTAATAAATAAAATAGGTGAGAAAATACCCTAAAAATATGGATAAAACTTAAACATTGTGTACATTACATACAATATAATACATGATGGTTTAGCACTGGACCTAAACCATTTTCCTGACTAGTCAGGGGACACCTGATAAATCACTGGTAAAGGAAAAAAAACAGCATTTTAGAAATAAAGCATGTGTTTCTAATATAAACGAGAACCTGTGTGTATTATATGGCATACACATATAGTACACACAAAAGCAAACTTATCTTTCTCTAGTTTTCAGTAGCAGTCTCTAAGTGGAGAAAATTACATTGTAAAAATTTAATAAGCAGCTAGATTTCATGTTTAACATTCAAATAAATTTGGGGAGCAAACAGTGCATCTTTCAACTCTGAAGTCTGACATTCATTCACACATTTTAAAAAAGCCCTCTTCAGAATTACAAGCAATTAATTTATGGCAAGAATGTACTTTGATGCAAGACACGTGACACTTGGCTTACCTTTCAGAGTTGTGGGGTTTTTTTAAGTAAATCTATTATTTAAAGAAATGCGTGTTTGCCAAAAGTCTGTTAAAATTACCTCAAAACAAAACTTTAAAACCTGCTCATTGAGGATAATTGAATTCAACTATTTCCTGTTTTTAAACATTTAGTTAACAGTGCTGAATATTGCCTGGTGTCATTTCAATAAAGATGCAATATGAAGACCCATAAAAGAGTAAACATGTCTCCATTTGGATTTGTTATGACAACAAGATTTCTAGAAACAGCTTTCTTGGCAGGACAAGTTCAGTGTACAAGCAGTCCCTTGCAACAGCTCTTGCCCTTAATGCAGTCTATAATAAACATTGCTCCCCATAAAACATTTTTCACAAACTCTGAAATTTATATGACATTCTGAAAAAGTCTCCTGCAGAACAGGCTAACAGTTAATTCAACATAGATATTTGATATATGTAGCAAGCCAGAGAACAAATGACTGGCTATTTCTTTCTGTCTGTGCATGTCAAATCTTACATTTAAAATTCTCATTTGCTTTTTCTTTCTTTCTTTTTTTTTTTTTTTTCCCTTGGGGACTCACCTGCCATCACTGGTTGGCTTCAAAATACAGGTTAGCGGAAGATAGTATCTTGCTGTAATTACATGGAATTCATATGATAAAGTAAACCTTACATTGGACAATATTGTAGAACACCAGAGTAAGCTCCGTAAAGAAATATGGTATATCCCAGTATATATATATTAAAAAAAAACAAAACAAACAAACAAAAAAAACCCATCTGACCGACCAACTGAAATACCCCAACTTTGTTTCAATTAAAGATGCAAATCTCTCTCACTCATGGCAAGAATAAATTGGTAACGGCACTGTTTCTCCACAGTGCAAAGAATCCTGAGAAATTATTAAGAACAAAAAAGTACAGGGCTGTCATCACTAAGTTCTTGCACAAAACACAGCAATTAAATATCTTAAATAAGTAAAACAGTAGATCACCTATATTATGTATATCACAAAAAAAAAGGGATGTGATCTGGGACATTGATAATTCTTCCATCACTGATAATTAGAAAAGGATTGCATTCAATTACTGTTAATGTCTTTCAAGTTATCTATGGCCAATAGTGTACAAGGAGGTAATTTGTAATTCAAGTTTTTTGTTTCTTTTTTTTCTCTTCAGCTAGCTACAAGCTGAGTTCTAAATTTTACATTGAAATATGACTCAAATTTAAAACAAACCCTCTCAGAGGAGCATTTTCTAATTTTGTGCAACTTTGATGCAGAGCCCAACACAGTCCTATGAAGAGAGACAGTGCATCTTTAAGCTGATTGGCACTGAAATCCCATTTTCTTTAGCTGCATTCTATTAGCTTGGCCAAGTTATCTCGTAACTCTGTTAGTTCAAATATTTTTCCGTCAAGAATTTCTAAAAGTGTCTTCAAGTTATTGCGAAAAGCTTCTTGCTCATTCTGACTTTTCTCCAGACGTTGCTCTAGATCAGACAGCTGGCCTTCCAGGTCTTTGTTTCGAATTTCTACTTCCTTCAGAGAAAATACATAACATGTTAATGCGTTGTCTACAAACAGCAAGCAGTCAACCCTCCTCCTGATATCCCTGTGCTACTTTCGTTTATAGAACAATTTGCAATCCTTTATGGTTTCCATAGTACCAAAACCAGAACTGAGATTTTTGTCAGGACTGAATATCTATCCTTTCCTCCATTTTTTCAGTAATTCATCTGAAGGACTGACACTTTTGGAGAGGGATAGAATTTTGTCAGCATACAACGTGTGGTACTCAGTTACCACTTCTATAATTCAGAAATACGCCACTTACTGAAAACAGCTTCTCAAATCCCCTCATTTAGATGGCATGGATTGCTCAAGGACAGTCCCCACAAGACAGCCTCACACAGAAGCTCACCCAGATCACTTTATGTAGGGAGGAGTGACACCTTACTTCTGTCCCACGATACACAACTTTTCATGTTGGAAATTAACACTGGAGTAAAAACTAGCAAGACTGATCAAGGTGAAATCACTTGTAGCATATTTAAAAGCGCAAGCACAAGCCGTGCCCTGGAGCGGCCTCCTGCAAGGCCTGCAGCACAGCACCAGCACCGCACCTGCAAGCTGGGGCCGGCAGCTCTGGCATCCATGTGCATGGGAGGAGAGGTCACGGCCGCTTTGCACCCAGTACAAGCTGGGCCCTCTCTTGTATCTAATTGCTAGAGTACAGACACATCACTCTGCAGCAGCACATTCTGTCTCATTCATTGCGTATCTCAAAAATCCATGATGACTTTCTTAATTTTAGCTATGATAACCACTTCTGTACGCAGCATGGGGACAGCGTGCTTAGTATACCATACACCTTGAGCAGTCATTTTCTGGAAAAGTGCATACTGAATTGGCATTTATGTACACTAACATTTTAAAAACACCACCTACCTTTACAGCAGTTTAGCATCACAAAGCTTTAACGGAGCTGCTCTGAGCTTTCAGACCAACCCATTTCACACAGCCATAGGGAGGGTGGCCTGGCACCCTGCAGCAGCCCCTCCTGCCAGCACCACTGACTCCCCTTTCTGCCCTCCCCACCTCCCACTTCTTCCATTGCCATTCTTCTATCTCCCTCAAAGCTCTCCGGGAGCTCTGGGACCCTCAGAGGTGGCACAGGAGGAGAAGGCAGAGCTCAGACCTGCCAGAGAAGAGCTCTGGTGAGTGGTGACAGCACCTCTAGGCCTCATCTCCTCATAACCAGAACACCTCGCTCACTGCTCCTTTGTAAATGGGCAAGTTAAAAATGATTTTAAAGCTCTCTGGACATTTTCAAGATCTGCCTGGATTCCTTCCTATCAACCTACTCTAGGGAACCTGCTCTAGCAGGGGGTTGTACTAGGTGATCTCCAGAGGTCCCTTCCAGCCCCTACAATTCTGTGATTCTGTGACAGAACTTTGGCCACTGGTCTTGAACAGCACAGTTGAGAGGAATTACCCCTTGCTGCCAGCTTCGAAACTATTTTAATCCCTTTGAAACAGATTTGAATAGTTGCCAAAGGATTAAAGGAAATAACTGAAAAAGAGTGTTTGTAGACACAATGTAAATCAAAGCAGATGCACTAGGTAGTGATCAGCTGGCTACCTCACAGCTGTTACAAACGAACAAGCTAGCTGACTGCCAGCCAGTTACTGCAGGTTCTCCTCTGCTGACCTGTGATGCTGCAGGGACTCAGCACCCGGAGGCCAAGCAGCTGTGTCCTGGACGAGCAGGGGAACTCAGCGAGCAGGGGAACACAGTCCTTTCCATAGCAAACTGCCTGCACACGCCTTCTGCTCTTAATTTCTGGAAATCACTAGTTTCCAAATGTTATATTTAATCCTTCACATCTTTAGCCTAGATTAGTATTAGTGATTTTTATAGTAGTACTGAATGGAAAATTCATGTCCTGCTAATGTGTGGCTTCCTATTACCAATCAGTCTACCTCAAAGCTGCTGCTTCTTAATGGAAGAAGTGGAGAGGTATCCAAGTAACACAATCTGTTTCCCTAGTTCTGCCATTTCCTTTTATTTGCAGTTAATTTCATGTGACAATAAATTGATTCTTCTGATCCATTCAGGCCCTTTACAAGGTTTATTGTACACTGTTTTTAGATGCTCTTACAGCAGGCATGATCACTTTTCATGTATTATTTTCTTTTAGAAAATAAATACTTAACAAGACGTGTTTATTATTTGCACTGTAATAATCTCTTGGGGAAGTCAGAGAGCCGATCAGAATAAAATACTGAAACCACACACAACAGCTGTATTTAGGGATCAGGTACAGTAATAAAGACATCCTGACTTGCCACGAGAGTCACACTCATCATGACTCATTCATACATCTTACCTAATGAAATTATTAAATAACAAGGGCCCTGATACTTACCCTTCACAGTGATAGCAAACTGCTGCTCACTGAAATTTGCCAATGATGGATTTCTAATTAACTCCCTGATACAAATGTGTCAGAAATGCAACATATCTTGAAAAAATAATTTCTTTGTGCAGTGTTTTTCACACAGGCTGCACTCCAATTAGAGTTAGGTAGTCCACTGGTGAATACAAGAGGGGTAAAAATAAAGCAGAAGAGAAAAGAGCGTGATGAGCAGATATGGACCCTAGAGACAACCATCCTGAGCAGAGACAACAGGTCAGCCACAGGAACAGATGTGAGATGGTCAGTCTGGAGCTATGTAAAAAAAAACACCATTTCTCTGACATAACAGGTGTAGGGTGGAGGGTTCAGAGAAGGCTGCTACTATCAAAGCAAGGGGAGTGCTGCAGTAAACAAAGATCCAAGACCTTTTTGAAGAGCTGCATCAGGTCAGCAACAAGCTTTAACCTGATAAACAGCAACTTTCACCTCAGATCTTGTGACAGCTTTAAATTTATTTGAATAGAAACAAGTAGAACCATTTGGGGCATATACACATAATATATTCATTTGCTTGCTAAGGATATAAAAATATACCAAGAAGCTATGGACTTCATAGTTTTTAATAAGAACTTAGCGTTTTGGAATTCTAAGACATCTTTAATCTTTTCCTAGTGTCTCATAATTCTGCTTACTAAGGATAGCAACTTCCCAGATCATTATTACTTTTCATGCAATCTCATACTGATATTATTACATATGCTACTGCAACAACAATTTCTAACTTTCATTACAACCTCCTTCTCAAGTCTTTCTGATAAGTTCCTTTTCAGCTGAAAATTCCAATGCTTAGTCTAAAGTCAGCAATAGCTTCTGGAAGAGTGGAACAGGCAAGCTCAGGTGTACTCAAAACAATCTGCAAAGAAACACCGTAATACCATTCTTTTTTAAAAAATAACTTAGTAATGGAGGAAAATAAATAAAGCAATTTTGTTCTGATGTGGTTCATTCTGTAGTTTAAAATGAGATTCAACACAGTTCCAACTCATACAATGCATTTCAAAGAATATTTGCTTAATGATATTTTAGCTGTAGACAATCTGACAGAGCTTGCTTTTAGTGCAATTTAGATTAAGATGATAAACAGCAATAGTCAAATTTTAGCACTTTTGATTTGGAACTATTTAATGCTTGAATTTCCAATTGCATCAAAATTTTTAAGTCAGAATTCAGAGTTCAAAACCCTTCCAGATTTAGGTCTGCCTCAGTCAGGAGGCTTTCCAAGATGGCCATGTCTGCGCTGGCTGGTCAGCCCAGCAACAGAAGGACATTTAAGTTCAGATGGAGCAAGGAAGGGCATACTGCTTCCAGCAGGCTGAGGCCTCTGGCTTTATGTACAGTAAAGAAACAACCAAGAAAAAAAAACAAACAATAAAAACACAATGATTCTAAGTAATTCCAAGAAAATGTCAAATTCTCTTTTCAAAGTCTTACTACATAAGAACATTTTAACCTTTATCAGAGAATGTTTAGAAACTGAGTACAGACTCATCCCAACGTGATGACACACAGCCTGACAATTTAGTGGCACACAAGAGTACGACCACGCTGTGACAACGGGACCAGGCCCAGAGCTGGGTGGAGTTCTCTAGCATTCTGAATGAAATTTGGGTCCGTTCCCCTGGAAATATGTAAGGTCTTACCGCAGGCAGAAGCTGTGGAACAAATTCTGAAGGAGCATCCTGACCTACCTATTTACCTGGCAGCTTCAACCAATACAGCAGAAATTGGTGATGTGAACTGCACACTTAAAGATCATTTTACCCTTCTACCCAAAGTAAGATGACGCGCTATAGCTCACCTGTAACTTCTGGGTCAAAGAATCCCTCTGTGCCTGGAGCTCTCTTGCATTGTCAATTTCTTGTTTCAATCTTTCTATTTCCTAAAGGAGAACAGACAATCTTTTTAGCAACATGTTATTTGGTTTGGCTTCAGCGCAGGTAAGCTGGCTGCTTCTTCTCTTGAGCAAGCCACAGCAAAGATACCAAGACTGGCAACTGGCTACTGCCTAGAATGGCACAGGAAGTTTAAGTCCTGCTCCTAATATTTCTGAATCATAATCCCCATGAGGCAATTCTGTTGTGAATAAACAACGATATTTTCTTTGTTATAAAAGTCCAAGCCTCTTTCCCTTCAAAAGACATGAAATATTTTTTCTTAGAATATTAAAGGTCCTTGTAATTAGATAAAATTGTATACCTTACACTCAATTATAATTCATCTTACCCATTTTTTCAAGAGAAAAATCCAATTTCCATGTGTGAGTGGCTTATTATGTCACTAGCAGCAGGGCTGAGCATCAAAACAGTGCCAGCCTTGAACATAGATTTCTGTAAGGAACTTGAAGCTAATAAATATTTTTCATCAGTGAGGAGTATTTGCTTTTTTGAATTCCTTTTGGAAAGAGATCTTTGCATTCAGCATTTCAGCATAATTTGAAAGAGCCTGGGCACCAAAATGGGAACATTACCAATGTAAGGTTAATCTCAAGTATGAGGGAGCCTGAAAAGGGTTTTCTTCCATTCCAGGAGGATATTCTGTCTGCTCCAAGGAGCATCTCTCCTGCATCCTCCTCAGAAGCAAGACCCCGCAGGACACACTGGCTCTCCAAACACACATACCAGCACACACTTTATCTGTCATGGAGGGCTCAGAGGATCTGGTCTTGAACAGGGCAAACAAACTGTCCCATGTGGCTCCTTTAACCTCCTTTTTTCCTATCCTTAAAGGAGTGATTCTCAGCCATTCTGTGGCACAAATCCGCTTTCCTCTAGGACCCATGACAGTACAGGTCTTATTCAAATTCCTTGCGTTTTCCTGCTGATGGTCCAGGCCAAGGCAGATGGCACAATAGATATCATCCCAGTTACAGGCTGCGGCTCTGGCATGTTTTGAAGCAAAGGGTTGATCTTAGGGATCATAAAAGTCAGCAATATTAAAATAGCTTTGAAAAACAGATTGGCCTCCAAAAAGGTATTCATCTATTTCTTGCTCCAAATCCCTCTCTCTAGAAAAGGAAGGCATGCTTATGAATGCTTCCCTTCTTATTGACTGTGGATAGCATCAGTGTGATGATGGTTCTAAAGAAACCACTTGTGCCTCAACGGAGATTTATTTTTGTGAAGAGAGATCTCAGTAAAACCAGAGAGGAAAACAAAATACATTTTTTGTTCTTCAGATACCTCGCTCCGTATTGGACTGTAATTATATAGAACAAAAAAACATTAATAAGCTAAACAATTATTTTAACCTCTTAACATCTGTAGCAAATAGCAGTGTTTACCAGCCATTGCAAGATTAATATCCAAAACCTTTAGAAATGATGTAACAAAAAAAAGCCAACAATAAACAGTAGCGAATACCTCTTCTTTTTTCTTCAGTGTAGATTCTAATTCCTGTATTGTCTGGTTTAATTCTGTTTTATGTGTGTGGACTGCATTGGCTTGACTGCTCACACACTCTAGTTCAGTCACCTGTTGAAATAATTAGTAGCAACATATACAGAATTATTGGCAACAATTTCAAGGTACCATTACTTCTTTGCATACATAGCTGCATTTGAAACACTATCACCCTTAGCTCTTGGTGACTTATGTTGATTAAAATGATGAAGATACTCATGAAGCCTGCACAAAACCCCTTAACAAATGTTTTTGCAGAAAATGGCAGCCGTGTTTGCTGTAATAACTTACTTGGAAACAATAAATCTAATACATTGTGGGCTGAAAAGAACATTAATTAAAAGCAATAGTTACTAATTATTTTATGGAAGGAGCTGCATTACCATTTCAGAAGCAGTAATGTCTAGATGATTAAACCCAGATCTGTCTGTCTGACTTATCTCTCCATCTGACACTTTTTAATGTTGCACCATCTTAATCAACCAAGCCACAATGTTCATCCCCTTCCTAGCAAGCCAATTAACATTTCACTGCCTCAATTTCTGACACTGCATCAAGTGCAATAGCAGACACACAGTTACCAATGCACAGCTGCCAACTTCTTACTTCCTCTCGATTCAGATCTCATCTCTCAGTCACAAAGCCAACAGCTAATGGCACAATTTGGATTTGTACCGTTCCACTTTATTAGCAGGCAGCACTCTCCATCTGCCCTTGGATAAGACAACATATCTGGCAATGGTATGCCCTTTTAATTTTACTTCTCTAATTGAAGAGATGTTAATATCCTACCATTTACAGAAAAGCTGTCATCAAAAAATGCATCAAAGAAATAAAACAAATGCAGTTAGAATCTACACAGAAGGTCTTTGTTCATGTACCTCTCAAATTACAGATTAAAGTTTTAGAGGACTCTCATGCTGCACGTCTGCGTGGGTATCTGCACTAAAGCCTCAATTTAACTTCCTTAGTAAAGCAGCTCCTAGACAGGGGGCAGGTATTCTTCATGGCAATTTTGTTGCTTTGATTTTTGAGGATTCAAGATTAGTGCCCTCCACCACCAATGCAGTCTTGCCAGTGAAGGCACTGTGATGCCAGTAACTTCAGACTCTGAATTGTTTGCAGGCTTAAAATACAGATTACAGAGCGCAGGGAGAAGTTGAGGGAAAGCCAAGATTGAAAAGGAAGAAAATTAAAACAAAATCCCTCTCAGCTTTTCCTTTCCGAGTCACAGGGCATGAACCTCCCCTGTTTAACAGCCCTGGCTAGTCTAGTTTCTCCTCCTGGAAAGCTGTCATTTGGCATTCGTGTGTATCAGGTTTATATATGTTGAGGCACTAAGATTACAGCAATTCTTGGGAGGGATAAAGGGAACTAGGGAAGAGGAGATAGCTTGACAACAACCCCCCCCCCACACACACACACATACACACCAAGAACTATTGTATTTACTGGAATTATCTCAAAAAAAAAATCTGTACTTGTGACAAAAAAGTAACAGCAGTTTGTTCAGTTTTATGTGTTACTGAGCATTATGACTGCAGTCTTAGATAATTTTCTCCATTTGCTAAAATGGCACAAAAATACAAATATTTAGATTTTTTGTGACTGATACCAATTCTAACTGTTACAGTACTCACTACAATAATTACACAAAGAACCAGAACGCAACACACTGACTGGGATAAAACTATGTCTAAACAGCGTCTGAACCAGCATGTTGTGCTACACAACACTGTGTAAATACAGCATGAATGACCAAGCCACAGGACAATTTAGGCTCAAAGGGGACCCTGGTAGCCATTTGGTCCAGGCCCTCATTCAAAATAGGGTACATTCTGAAGTCACACTTGTTTGCTCAGGGTCTTGCCCAGCCAAGAACCATTCACCATTGAGTAGGCTGCCACACTTTTACACAGGTTCCTGTATTTCTGCCCTAGGCTCAGCATAAATCCTGCAATTGTTGCTTTATGCTAAGCTCTAGTTCATTCCTAATTTTTGCTACAACTGTCAAACTCGCCTGCATCAACCACCTTCACCCCTTCCAACGTTTAACATGTTAAACAAGTCCAAACTTTCCTGCAGAACCAACTCTTGAGTTAGAGGTGGAAGCCTTTGAGAACCCAGGATTAGTGTTGATTTAGGAACCCAGGTACAGACTCTCTCCCATCTGTTGTGAATGTCTGGAATAGTACATGGTAACCTCCAAGAAGGCCAGTCTCTTACAAAGCAATTACACACCTTGCTCTTATAGAGTCTGGGGAAAGGAATTCTTCCCTTTGGTAAAGGAGGATCTGGCCAGAGATTGTCTAAGCAAACCTAATGCACACAAACCCATGGGCCCCGATGGGATTCACCCACGTGTGCTGAGGGAGCTGGCAGAGGTGATTGCCGAACCGCTCTCTATCATCTTCGAAAGGTCTTGGAGAACTGGAGAGGTGCCTGAAGACTGGAGGAAATTCAATATCACTCCAGTCTTCAAAAAGGGCAAGAAGGAGGAGCCAGGAAACTACAGGCCAGTCACCCTCACCTCTCTCCCTGGAAAGGTGAGATGCTACTGCTCTTGGCTGCATATGTTGCCACCAATTGGAAATGCCTCCTGCAAGAGACCCACTGACTGCACGGCTCACGTGGACACTCCTCAGTGCACTCTGGGCCGTCCTAACTCATGACACCTACTGGAACTGCTTAAGCAAGCACTGCTGATTTTGCTTGAGTGAGCAGAGTTTGCTCCACAAATCTTGCCAAGAGTCAGCCACTCTCAGAAGGGCAATTAATTAACCACACTAAAGGGGCTGTGATGTCTTACTCTGGTCCAGCTTTTCCCTGGGCAACCATCCATCTCTTACTGCTTATGCAAGAAAACAATGCATTGTTCAACTGTTTTGTTTACTGTTTGTTGAAAAACCAGCAACAAAAAAAAGGACAAATTCAATTTAAAAGGCATGTTTACTTTAATCACAGTCTCACTGAAATGCCCCTTCCTACAAAGATCTGAAAAGTTGTCAAATATATTCATGATGTTCTCTTCCTGGATGTACCTTTACATAAAAAAATCGTACTATGACCCTTTCCAAAAATTTGCAGAGTAAGATAGGCTGAAAAATTATGCAATATAAAGCATATGTAATTGAAAACAGAAGTAACAAAAGATAAAGCTCTAGGCAAAAATCTGGATAGCATTTCCTTGCTCTGTTCCCTTGTTTCAAACTGAATTTCTTTTTCTCATGATCATTGGTCCAAAAAAAATTAAAATTAACTATATATTATGCACAGAAGGGCACAGAAGAAAGGTAAAACATTTTAGTCTGACCCTCCCAATTATTTTCAGGAACATCTATTTACATATTTTTTCATATTTAAAAGCAAGGTACAATCAATCATTCAAGCTTTTGCACAGCAACATTAACCAACTTATTAAACCTTCTCGCTAGTACAGAATAAATTCTGACGAAGACTGAAAACAGCCTCTGAACAATAACAGACTAAACAAGTTCTCTGCGCCATCATAAGACTGCACTAACATGCATATCTGGAAAAAGTCAATACTGTGGCTTCCTATTTGAGACTTTTTTTAAAAAAAGAATGTTGCTCTTAGCCCCTGCTTCTGTATTTTATGTTTCTCATCTAGGTTGTGTTGCTCGTAGAGAAAGAAGATCTGAAAGGGCTTTTTGGTGACTATTTAGTGAGCTAATTTTTCTAGTATATGGACATTTTTATACATAAAGGTGTACTTCAGTGAGAAACACATCAGCTGAAATAAGACAGACAGACAGCTTGTTCTGACAGAGACTTCTCAGCAGAGGCCATCCAAGACTTTTCTGGGAATTTTTATCTAGGGTCAACAGCCTATAAATAGAGGAGAATGCCAGGCAGAAGTTTTCATTGTAGTTTGTAGCTGCTGGCAAGGCAGGAGGAGTGAGACCATGTAACAGAAGGGGTAACAGATTTTATACGAGCTTAAGACAGTGACTGCACAAAGCTTCTCCAAGGAAACAAGTCAAACCAAAGCACTAAGAAACCAACTGACGAGATTGAATCCAATCCCAACACAGACAACTGCTTAATGAGTGAAGGTTTAGGTCAAGCATTACTGACTGAATGAATCCAGGCTGTTATCTCCTCCAGGTTGATTCATTTTTTTCAAACCATTTTCTTGAGATATAGATTTGTACTCTTCTGATCTCAATCAACAGCCGTTTTTGCACAACATCTTAGAAACAGCAGGTCACGAATTTCTTTTTAAACTTCACATCGAAATTACTTCAACTATTACAGAAATGTAGAGAAAGACAGGTTAAAATAATTTTTCAGTGTTGCTTTAGTTTGTTTTATAGATATATCTAACGCTCCTTAACTTCTTTCCTAAAGATATTTTTGTCAATGTATTGTGGAACACAATATCCAAGGCCTACTAACCTAGGCTACAGTGCAGAACAGCAGAATATCCATGTGCAAGTTAAGTATTCCTTATGTATTTTTAGCTGGTTGAGTTACATCTCTTACTGGATCATAACGGTGACTGTGACAATATTAATCCATCAATAATTGAAGACGAACCTCCTACAAAGAAAAAGAGCCCTTTGCTTTCCGCAGTGAGAAGAAAAATGGTACTGCGTGTCTCAGCAATACAAGGAATAACTGCATAAAGTTTCACATAATTTTTGCATAAGAAGTTTCTCAGTTCTTCACGGTGGACAGTAAGATGGAGAACAGATGCAAATGAGCCAATTACAAAAAAAAACATCTAGTATAGCTTTCAAGAACAAAAACTCAGGGAAGATTTTCTAAGAAATGTGAAAATGCAGAAAACAAGAAAAATTGCATTTCAAGGTAGCTGCTGAAATAAAAAAAGTGCACCATAGTATTATTCATATGCATCGTTTCTGACAGCAAATATTGCACTTTTCCAAGATTTGCCCATAGATAAAATGATAACCTGGGGCAACAGAGGAGTTCTGGGTATTACCAACAATGTATTTTTTTTTTTTCAACTGAGAAATCAATTAAAGATTTTGCTGAAAAGGACGCATTTTTCTCTGTGGGCACTGAAGCCGCAAGCCATGGAAATATCAAAATGTTTTCACAGTTATTCATTTCTACAGAGATGAAAGAAGAATAATCAATCATTTGCTTGATTTTTGTGAAGACAGTAATGAAACCAGAGAAGGAATATCTGAAAATACAAGAAATGTACTCAACTCGATGCTTTGAGCTTCAGCCGAGCAGTGTTATTCACACCTGATAATTCTAGTACTAACTTCAGGGGACATCTCTTTGTCTGCAGTCTAATTAGCAAGTGTTTTTTCCAGCTATCTGACCACTTTATGAAATACATGCAATAACAAAAATTGTACCCATGGTACAATCTGTGCCCATGGTACAGATGAGTAGGTCATTCTTTAATCCTGAGGAATTTATGTTCAGTAATTTCCTCACTCTCCAACAGAGTTTTGGAATTATAGGTTATATTTCAATCCACAAAGTTTTGACTCTATAAAAATGTCATGGTATGTTTTGTATATCTTGCAGATCTCACAACATTTCTTATTTTTTTTAGAAAGAACATGATGATGGAGATGAGGAGCCTTTAAGTGAAAGCATTTTTTTTTTACTTTCCCAGGCTGACAACAGTTACTTTTTAAGGACCCCACATTCAGCATAAATTCATTCCCTTCCAAAAAATAAATAAATATTCTTGAGTCAAAAATGGAAATCTACTCTAAAAGCAAACCAAGGCAAACAGAAAAAGACAGAAAGAAGTTGCCTTCAGCTCACCAGCCATCCATAAAAAAAGTTGGCTTCACATTCTGATTTCAGGGAACAAAACAACCATAACCTGATTCACCTGCTTTGTCTGAAAAAGGACAATCTTTTTGAGAAATTATGTGCATTAAAGAAGGACTGAATCTTGATAAAGGCTAGATGTGGACTATTAGGAATAGGAATTATGCATAGAGAGGGATCTGGAAGTATGTGCTAGACAATAAATACCAATATCAAAAGCAGAATGCAATTTCTGATAGTTGAAATAGATTTGGGGGAGCAAAAATGTACATCTGACAGAAAAATATATACCCCAAGAAATAAAATGTTTGTATTTTTTCCATGCAAAGAAGACAGTCACCCTTCACAAGGCTCTTCTCAAGGATTTTTACAATATCACTCCGGATTTCTTTTTATTAGAAACTAGTTCCACTGTCAGGATAACACACCTTCAGCAGACAATAATTACAGGCTGCTCTAAAACAGAAACTCTTCTTTTAAGAAAGTACTGGAATCTCAAAAAATAAAAGCAAAATTACTATTTTCCCACATACCTTCTAGAAACTCAACTAGAACAGTTATAACAATTAGCCTTTCCAGATCTTACTGTGTTGTTTCTAACCTTAATGCTCCCCAGAACATCTCTCTTGAACATCTGGTCAATATTCAGCATTATTTAACATCATTTGGGCAAGAGCTACCCTTTAAATGTTCTTCTTTTTCAGGACTTTCAAGCGCAACAAGAATTTGAGTGTAATTTCAGATTAATAGACTGCCTATGTAAAAATATGGATTTGTCTACTTTCTGTGCACTCAGGACTGACCCATCTGTACACGCATTTGTTTCAATTAAATGCACAAAAAATGCTAGCAAAATGATAGTCCCATTGTTTCAATTAAATTACCAAACTAATCATACTTACCCTGCAAAATGCTTATCTATTTTCTCTATAAACAAATGGCACCACATGACTCATATGTAAATTAAAATGATTTAAGAAGGAAGTTGGACTTGGATAACTTTTTTCGTTAATCAAGTGGGTTAAATTTAGATATAACACAGGCTCAGATTGTTCAGCAGGGAGAGGAGGGACATGTTCTTGAAAGGAGGATGACAAGAGAGAGCCATCTCACAAAAAACAGTGCGCTGCCAATAATTCCTTTGATTACAACTTCATTCACCAATTTCTTCTTAACACACTTTGTCACTTTATTTCATATTTCCAATTTTAGAAAATTTCCTTCCTCACTCACGTAAGACCAAACGGTTATTCACAGCAGACTCACACTGGTGCTAAAAATGAGCGCTAACTTCTCAGGAAGTAAGAAGTTCACACCATGGACTCTGAATCAGCAAGGAATCACACATCTGCACGTCTGAAATTGAGTCTTGGCTATTCAATTAGTAATGCTGGTGGTGGAAATGAGGAAGTTACTGATAAGGGTCTGCAAAGGTTTTCTACAGAAATTTTTAGAATAATTGGAGCAGATGGCTTATATGGGGCATCATATTTCTTGTAGACTTCATAAGCTGCATTTAAAGTTACTTCTTTGGGTAGCATAGAAATGGCACAGTAAGACAGTGTTACTTCTGTACGTTCATGCTTATTTTTAATGTTCACTTTAAAATTTCCTTTAATAATAGTACAATCAGGGTCCATTATTTGTCAGGTATTCTTGATGACCGCATAAGATGTCTTCATACTTATCTCATTCATTGGATGAAAGAATCAGAACTTAATAAGCTAATTGTATCCTATTTCCTAGGAAGATAACACCATAGAATTCAAGAGTTTACTTCTCTGCTCTTTTAGGAATACTCAAGAACTCAGTCACTTGCCTCCATGTTGTTATTGCAGGTTTCTTTTCCTGCAGATGAATGACTTTCAAGGACCGTAGCTCTTTTATTATGCACTGGTGTTATTGCACTGCACCATTGCCCAGTGTCATTGGATGATCTACTTTGGCAGTCGGGATGCAAGAAATGCACCGTTTTCATTTTTTACTTGACAAAGGTGAAACTTTTGGTTACTTTTCATATCAACATTCAATCCTTTCCTTTCTGTGACACCAGGATTAATGCTAGTAGTAATGCTACTTCATTTGTCTGAAGTAGCTACGTCAGGATTTTCTCTCTGTTACTGAGCTGTTCTCAGCTCATGAGCCTCTTTTTGACTTCAAAAAGCTATACAGGGTGCGTAGGAGTGCTCCCTAACCCTGTTTAAGGGAAATCTTTGTTGTTAAGCTGCTTCTCAGCAGATTAGAGGACAGGAGGTTTAGAACTCTGTTAAGCTCTTGGGGATCATATCTTCTCAAAATTATTCTTTTTTTTAGAAGGAAAAATCCATACAAGAATTTAGTGAACTTTAGAAAAATATGTATGACAAAATATCAATAGACAATATTTCTGACTTAAGCTTATAATATATCAGAAGAGAACACAACACTAATTTAAGAAGAACTTTGCACTCAGCCACACTGAATCTGTATTCTATTTCTCTTCAGCTCTAGGCATTATTAATGCAGAGAACAAACAGGAGAAAGAAGATAAAAGCCTCAGTGAAAGCAAACAAATGTAGTTTAATGTAAGAAACTTAACTGATAGATGAGAAAGTCTTAATTAGAAAAAACAAATGAATTTTTGTTTTAGATGCAATAAAAATCAAATAAAGGGGCACTGTAGCTTTGTTTCTGTATTTTAAAAAGCATGAACTGTGATACACAGAAAAACTGTCAGTCAAATTTGACAGCAATTATACAACAAAAATGTTGGGTTTAAAATAATTTAAAACATACTAAAAAGCAAAGTTTACAACGAGTACTCCATGAGGGTAGGAAGCTCTGCAGAGGGATCTGGACAGGCTGCATTGATGGGCTGCAACCAGTTCTGTGGCATTCAACAAGGCTATATGCCAGGTGCTGCACCTGGGTTGTAACAACCCCACGCAGTGGTGCAGGCTTGGGGAAGAGTGGCTGGAAAGCTGCCCGGCAGGCACCTGGGGGTATTGGTCGGCAGCTGGCTGAACGTGAGCCAGCAGTGAGCCCAGGTGGCCAGGTATCCTGGCCTGCATCAGAAAGTGTGGCCAGCTGGCGTAGGAAAATGGTTGTCCCTCTGTATTTGGCACTGGTGAGGCCACATTTTGAGAACTGTGTCAAGTTTCGGGTCACTCACTACAAGAAGGATAAGGAGTTACTGTTCAAAGTAGTTGTCATTGTTCAAAGAAGACCAATGAAGCCGGAGAAGGGTCTGCAGCACAAATCTTATGAGAAGGGGCTAAGGGAACTGGGATTGTTCGGTCTGGAGAAGAGGAGGCTCAGGGGAGACCTTACTGCTCTCTACAACTGCCTGAAAGGAGGCTGTGGTGAGGTGGGTGTCTGTCTCTTTTCTCAGGTGACAAGCGCTAAGATGCAAGGAAATGGCATCATCTTGTGCCATGGGAGGCTCAGATTGGACATTAGGAAGAACTTCTTCACACAGATGGTGGCCAAGCACTGGAATGGGCTGCCCAGGGAAGTGGTGGTGTCCTCAACCCTGGAGTTAAGAGACTTGTGGATGTGGCACTAAGGGACATGACTTCTTCATGAGAATCAGATTGATGGTTGGCTTGCTGATCTTGAAGGACTTTTCTAACCCCCATGATTCCACAATTCTATGAGTCGAAGGACCCATTTTGTCACAGTGAATGAGAATAATGGAAAATATAAGGGTGAGATATAAAGTAAAATAAAAGGATGTTTCTAAATAAAATGTGACAAATTTCAAACTGCAGCAAAAGGTACCATAAGAACTCACATATAATAAATAGTAACAAAAACCATTTTTTATTTATATAAAGAGGCAGCTATTTGTGTAAATAAGGCTATTTATATAAAGATGAAGATAAAAACAGAAATAATAACATGAAATTTGCTAATATATGCATTACTTCCCCCCCACCACCACACTTGACAGAGGATATGAGTCTGCTGTGGCTTGCAGATAGATGACTCAGGCATCAAAACTTGTATATATACTTAAAGCTGCAATTATATATAAACCACATAATATATTATTAAATTGCTCTAAATATAGCAGCTAGAGTTGGAAATACAGTTCTTAATTTTGGAAGCTGGTCTATTTTGTACAACACTATCATGATCTCATAACTGAGGAAATCTATCTAATGCATAGAGACATACACACATTCTTCTTATCCAGCAGGCAAGATGCTGTGACAGCCAACTTCAGCATATAAAACAACTACATTGCAGCTAAGCATGCAAACTAATTCCCAAACTTTTGTTATTCCTTGTAGTTGATTTTTCTACGAGCATTTCTAAAAATCATCTATTGATCCTTTCTTTTGGATCACAACTACTTCTGAAGTGGCATCATACGCAAGTTGCAGCATGGCAAACTCTAAATAGATATTAGGAAAAGCAATTTGACAAGAGTGGTCAAACACTGGAACAGGTTGCCCAGAGACAATCTGGGTTCTCCATGTTTCAGGACTTGATTCATAGCCCTGAGTAACTTTTCCAACCCTGGAGCTGGAGCTAACTTCAAAGTTCACCATACTTTCAATGTGGAGTTGGGCAAGATAATTTCCAAGTTCCCCTCCATGCTAAATGATTCTTTGATACTGTGAAGTAAAGATAGAGATCATCTCATTTGACTAAAAGCATTTCTAGAGGACTATCTCCTCATCTTATGGAGAAGGACAAGCACTCATAGAAGCAAATCTACTGAACATGTTAGTTTCCTTACACTGATGCACTTACTCATGTTTCTGTTTTTATAGGAATTATATATACAAAAAAATATTAACATCTTAGACACGATATGTAACTTTATATAATCTCAGGAGAGATGGATTCCAATTTAATTCCATTTTGGATCAGTTATAGCTAGTGCTTATACTGAGCTTAACAGATAAATCCCAGACAAGAGTACAGACTGGGAGAAGAACTCATCGAGAGCAGGACTTGGGGATCCTGGTGGACAAAAAGCTGGACATAGAATGATAGAATCATAGAATGGTTCAGGTTGGAAGGGACCTTAGAGATGATCTTGTTCCAACCCCCCTGCCATGGGCAAGGACACCTCCCACTAGACCAGGCTGCCCAAAGCCCCATCCAGCCTGGTTTTGAATACTTCCAGGGAGGGGGCATCCACAACTTCTCTGGGCAACCTGTTCCAGTGTCACACCACCCTCACGGTGAAGAATTTCTTCCTTACATCTAGTCTAAATCTACGCTCTTTCAGTTTGTAGCCATTACCCCTTGTTCTGTCATGACATGAGCCAGAAGAGTGCACTTGCAGTCCAGAAAGCCAACTGTGTCCTGGGCTGCAAAAGAAGAGGGGTGGCCAGCAGGGAGAGGGAGCTGACTGCCCCCTTCTAATCTGCCCTCGTGAGGCCCCATCTGGAGTACTGTGTCCGGGCCTGGGGCTCCCAACACAAGAAGGATGTGGAGCTGTTGGAGTGGGTCCAGAGGAGGGCCATGAAGGTAATCAGAGGGCTGGAGCACCTCTCCTACAAAGAAAGGCTAAAGCAGTGGTGGCTTGTTCAGCCTGGACGCCCCAACAGTATCCAGATGCAGCATTTCACAAGCACATTTTCTGTCTGTGTAACAAAGAAATATCTGGATTGCAATTGCTTTCTGAAATAGAGGACAACTTCAGATTGAAAGATCACTTTCCAGCATGCAGGTTAGAGCAGCTCTTGTATTGTGCTGTATGTGTAACAGATTGAGATGACTGATTTTTTTTTAATATCCTCTGCACACTTTTGCCTAGAAAGTTTGATTTACTGTTTCAGCCAAGCCTGTATTTTTCTTAGAGCAATTCCAACAGAGGGCAGTACTCGTAAAGAACTATCCTGTTGTAACTTACAGGCACACCCTGAAAGCCATAAGCACAGAGATACGCGAGATATCAGTAAGTCCCAAGGCAAAAAAATTATAGAAAACGTTAATATGTGTCTTAGTTTCTAACTGAAACTTTCTCTCTTAGTGTCTGCTACAAAGCTGTGTTTTGGTTCTAGCAGAAAAACAAGGCTGATAACAGCCGGCAGCATTGAACAGAACCAAAGACATTTGCATGTCTCTGCCAGGAGAGTGAAGAGGCTGGGGGCGCTGCAGGGAGCTGGGAGGGGACAGGACCAGGGCAGCTGACCCAAACTGACCAAAGGGATATTCCATATCATCTGACATCATGTAATATAAGGCAGGGGAGTGAGTTGGGAGGGCCTGTTTGCTTGGGGATTGGCTGAGCATCGGTCGCGGCCAGTGAGTGATTGCTTTGTACAATCACCTGTTTTGTATATAATTATCATTACTGTTATTGTACTCTATTTTCCTTTTCTGTTAGTAAATAGTTTTATCTCAACCCCCGAGTTCTACCTTATTTCTCGATTCTCTCCCCCATCCCAGCTGGGAGGAGGGGGCGGGGGGTGGTCAAAGGCACTTGAATTTCTACAGTAGTTATGACATAAAGTTATAATTTACATGAATTTATCAACAATGACTATTATCTTTCACTCACAAAACTGAAACACAGTTTAGAGCTTCCACCATTCCAACATACCTTATTTTGTGTGAGAGGGTATAGCACTAAGAAAAAAAAAAAAAGGTCTGCCTTGTTTGCTACTTGACCTTTCCTGTCTGCCAGTTAATTCATGAATGCAGTCTTCATGCACCAAAGCATATAGGTCTCTTGCTTTTCTTTTTTTATATTCTTGAATAAGTTCATCTCCTGATGTCAACAAAACTGTAACAAAGTTCCACCAAATACATCTTTACTCCACACGTCTTAGGCTTGCCTTTACTTTGCACAGAAATATGTCCTAAGCTACAGATACAAATTCATGTGGATAAATGTGAATAAATTATAACAACATATTAAGTGTTACGCATGAAAAGAAAAACTGGATATTTTTTTCACAATGCAGCCTTTAACCTTGCCTACTCTTTATTCCTCCCTCAAAGAGTCTTAACTGCATTGTGCTCTAATTTCTGGATTGCCAAGAGACTTCTGCAGAAGTGAAGGGAGCAGGATCCTGCCTCTCCTGTACGAATGCAGGAGCAGATCTTTAATTGTGTATGATGAACTTGATCCCACACTCAGTTTTCTTTGGGTGCAAGGACAAAAGGAAGCTGTTGGTCTTTTGTACCTCTGGAAACTACAAGAGGATTTCTTCAACTTACAGATTTGATGTCAGGTTTCTACAGGCTTAAAGGCAAGAGGGTGTTGCATGTAATTACTCCATAGCATTCTATGGAGAAAATCCTGAAACAAATACGATGCAGCTGACTCAGAATGAAGAGTGAATGCTGGCAAAGATGTCCTGAGGTTCATCACTTAGATAACTTGCTGCAATAAAATCCTCGGCAGAAAAGGAACTGCTACAAAAGAATTTCCTGAGAAAATATCTGCGCTTTAAAGTGATCATTGGTGTCTGTGTCAAAGATTTACCTAAAGCCCCAACAATACAGTTGGTGAATGTATTCACCAGTACTTCCACCACAATGACCCTGGATGTTTGCCTTGACTTACCCGCTTGTGAAGACGTTCTGCTTCCTCCTGATACGCAGCAAGCTGTTGTTTCCATTGTTTTACGTTGGCAGTGGACTCCAGCAGGGCTGCTGTGAGTTTAGCATTGTTACCCTTGAGTGTGGCCAGTTCTGCCTCCCAATGCTTGCTGATTGTCGAACTGCAAGAACAGAATGAGATCGGTCAGAGTCCTCAAACCTCTATGACTAGATGCTCAAATGAGAATGCAAGTGCTCAAATTATCAAAACTTTAAATGCAGAAAATACTTCTCAATCAATAGAATTTTTAATATAGGCAT
Source organism: Penelope pileata (assembly GCA_013396635.1). Classification (NCBI taxonomy): domain Eukaryota; kingdom Metazoa; phylum Chordata; class Aves; order Galliformes; family Cracidae; genus Penelope; species Penelope pileata. The sequence goes on along the minus strand of WBMW01003698.1, from coordinate 546,293 downwards.
ATCATTATTGGAAAACAACCCCTACCCTGCCGGCTAAACAGGTTATTTTGTTTTAATAAAATGTTAGGGATGATGAAGTCCATAGCACTTCCCAAAAGCAACAGTTTGTAATTCTAGAATATGCATACGATTACTCATTTCAATATATATGCATTACATGTAAGTACTTTTTCAACCTATTACTTAATGAAAGATAATTGTAGGAAAAGATTTGTCACAAAAGTGATTAAGAGAGCTAATATAGTGCTTTGGAACTATAGCTTAGTTGCCCTAATGCAAGCCTTCTATGACTGAAGTGTACTTTATACTTTAAATTAAAAAACATACTTAAGTTGTACTTAATAATTCAAAAATCTTAAATTTCAACAACATAATATTGTTAATCTTACATCAGTATTATCAGCCAAGAAGCTAAAGACCAAGAAGCACAGAGATATTTTTCCATTACTGCAAATAGGATTCTAAGGTTTACTGAAGTAGCCTATGGAGGAACAATCCTTTCCTATGGTTAGGTATTATCTGAGAAAATACAGGTTTTTAATTTTCATAGATAATTAGTAAATATCCATAGACCCCATCCTAATACTCACTATGCCTCACTGTGCTGACATACACAGTTTGGTCTCCATCAATGCTCAGCAAGCATCGATGAATGTCATTTGGTGTCATTTTTTCCACATGGAGGAATTCAATTCCACACCTTTGCTTCATGCGTGCTCCCATGTCAGACGCCATTTGGCCAGGCTGCCCCTCTGCTGCCATCTGTTGCACAGCAACAGCACGGAACGGGATATTGGTGGGAAGGTTCGACCTCTACTGTCATACCACCAACATCTGCCTTTTGAGGCGGTGGGCCAACATCACAGAATAGGAGGCATTAATTTCAGAGAGACTTGTAAATTTATCTGAATTTTACATATAGCAAGAATGAAACATTCTGCCAACATTTTACCCACTAAATTTCTTTTTTCCACTTCTTACATATGCACAGTCTGTCCTCTAAAAGTGTATTTCAAAAACATTATGATTCCTATAGAAGTTTCTTAGGTGTTGAAAGCCAGCCAGTCACTAAGATAATTGACAATATTCATTATCAGTTCAGATCACATCCACTGTTTCACTAAAATGGGATATTGGATTCTTCCATGCCCCAGCATTTTCTTCCAAACATATTGCTTCATCCCCTCGAACAGGAACACAAGTTCTTTCAGAAGAGCAATATAGGTTCTTTCTAATTGTTCTAGCATTGCATGATCTATTCAACTAATTAGAAGTTCACCACTGGAAATTTTAAATCTTAAATGACTAAACCAATATAATGATAATCCTATTTCATCAGGGAACGTTGACTCACATATTAAAGAAGATGAGAACAAATTTCTGTAATAATGTCTATGCTTCTGTTTCTCTGATCAAATTTATTTTTCATCAGCAATAGCATAGCAGATCAACAAATTCTGTAAAAATCATGCTAAGATTCTACTTTGTTATCATACCCCATTTCTTTCTGGATGTTTCGATCTTGCAAACAAATGACCACACCAACAGGTTCATGCAAGCGAGCAGTCCTATTCCATAGCTCTGCTACAGTGGGACAAGTACGAAACTGGGTGTGTGACACTATTCGTGTTCACAAAGTGTGCCTTACTACTTATCTTTCCTCAGGAAGAAATATACACACAGAAGACTCGATATTCATGTAACATAGCAGATTACAAACTATGTATCTGGGACAGCTACAGGAAGAGAGCTGTTTGATCATTTCATGTCATAATTGAAGATGCAAAAAGGGTAACGAATGGATTTTTTTTTTTCAATGTACTGCTTATACTCACAATGGTACAAGGTAAACTTAAAAGCCATGAAGATCTCAGAAGACAGAGTCCTAGCTAATGCTGAGTAATCACTTGATTGGGATTCTTGGTGTGTCTCGCCTCCACCTTTGCCCAGTGCCCTTACTACCCTGACAAGAAGGCAGCAAGGAGCTCTTCAGTTATTTTCTGTGTACTGGAATGTCAGTGTTAAATGCGAATCATGTATTTTCTATTACTGCTATAGCTACCCTGGTTCAAAAGCTGGAAGGTTTCTTAGGACCTGGTTACTTTAAACTTGTAATTTTCAGCAGAACTGCACCAGCATTATTTTTGAACCTTGCTTTTTATCTCTAAAAATCTATATTGTGGGTTTGAACATGTCTACTGTAACACAGATGCTACTTGTTTATAACATATACACTGTTTTTCCTACAATCTCTACAATTTCTTCTACGAATTGTGCTACTACTCCATAAAAGAGAAGCATACTACTTAAATTAGTCTAGTTTTCTATCTGATGATCTATCTGATGATACACAATAATCTTTCAACTATTCATCCTGTTTCTTCTCAGAAAAGTCCACATTTTCCAGCATAAATACAATGTTACGGATATCACACAAGGAAACAATGAACCAAAGACAAGGATTTTTTGCATTATCATATTTCTTAAAATCATAATCTGATTTAAATAGGCTTGAACTAATCATAGCAGTGCTGACTTGGCTTTTTCAAATAAATTCTTTAAAAAAAAAAAAAAAGGTATGCTTTGTGGATTATTTTGATTAAAATTGGAATTATTTAAATTAATTATTTTAGGAACAAATAAAAGCACATGTACAACAGGCTGTTCTTCAATGAGACTAAGATGATCTGCACTGAGGCCTATGTCTGTAGGGCTACATTGGTTCAAATTTATCAACAGCTCCAGAGCGAATACTGAGAAACATGCACTTCAGGCACAATGGGAATTCCCCCTCAGGAGAGAAAATTCTGGGGCTAACACCTGGGATGGGAAACACACATGTCCAGAAGCTGAACTCACACACATCATAGAAAATCCAAAGGGTTCCCAACAACCGCTAGAGCCCGTGGTCAGAACTTTGATCACAAAAGAGCAGCACTACAGTCCCTCAGGACAGGTATGGGAGGGCTACACACACTCTTCCTGTTTAAAACCTTTTATTTAACTACTGATTGAAAGACTTTTTGCTAAAAGGAATTGATTTTGCCCTCAACATATTAGATTGCACCATAGGAAATACAAGCACAGCTCTGCCAGCCGTCTTAACATCTGTAAACATCAGAAACAAAACTAAAACACTTTTCATGTGTTCTGAGATTATCTGCTCACATGAAATGGGAGCACATATTCAATGGGGAAAGTAACCCAAACTGCATTGCAGCTTGTGACAGAACACCCTGGAAAGAGTTTTACATAGCAGCTCAAAGAGCAGAGCTGTATGTGTACATGGGGAGTATGAATACACATGCACAAACACATCTGCAGCTTAAGAATTCTACCTGCGTAAGTATGTTTTGTTGTGTTCTGAAAGCCAGGCATCCTTCTACTGGCATTGTCACAATTTTAATACTTGTTTCTTCAGGCCTGTCACAATTAACATCACCAGTAAGTTTTAAGAAGGCTTTTCAAAAAAAGAGACATCCTTCACACTTCTGCTTGTTGCCTGTTTCTCAGCAAGAAAAGCTCCACTGAACGTTTAAAATTGTTGTAACAGAAGATGATGCCTACTCATTTCCCTTGCGAAAATTCTGAGCATCTGAACATAAGGTAACAATCTGCTTTACAAACATAGCTGCATCAGTGCTTCTACGGTGGTGGAGTATAAGCCAAATACAAGAGAGAAAATGGGTCTTTTAATGGGTAACAGTGAAATAGGAGTTTTATTGCTTCAGTTGCCCATAGTATACAAGAATTGCTTGTGTAACACAGGTTTAAATCACACTGATTGCAAGCAAAATTATCATCACAGTGACAACTGTTCATGGGACTGTGAGCACTTCTTAGCAAGGGAAAGCTCAAAAAACTCCTGGAATCTCTGATCCCTGGTGTTGGCCACAGTATCTGCTCTGTGGGTAATATCAGACAACTCCATAGTACAAACAGTGCATGGTGTCCACCTCCAAGGCAAAGGCTTCAAAGTCAGATATTTAACTTCCATAGCACAGTTACTTTCATCCCCACTACAGCACACTCCTACAGCAAAGCACTGATTGGTATCCTACGGCATAACTGTGACACTCCTGAAAATTAAAGGAGGTTTCAGTGATCTTGCACACTTTTTAGGCATTCTGACCAATTAACATTGAACTGATCTCCAGTCTCACTGGGTATTAGTTACAACTCCAGTAAGTCACTGGGGAATAGCTTTTCTATCTGTCCATCTGTGACCTGAATAGAGAGCCAGAGGCTATAAATTCGAATCTTTCCCTGCGAAGTAGGTCACTTACAGAAAATTAATCCTAAAAGCTCCAGTCACCATGTTTAGACAGTTGGAGAAGACTTGCATAGGCAGGGGCAGGGAGCCCACATTAATGAGCTGTACTCAGAATGAAGTTATTTCAAGAGAAGCCTTCGTGAAATAAAAAAACAAAAGCAGTCCAAATCAAATGATGTTTTCTGCTTTTGGAATCAATACTGCTTACTCATTGCTTGCTGCATTGTAGGCAATACCAACACTATAAAACATAGTTTAAGCTTTACTTTAGATTTACAGAAATCAGGGGTATGCAGAATTATGTTTTATTAATATTCTATGGTTTAAATACCAGATTTGTTGCTTAAAAATTAATTAATATTTAGAAGTTGGATTTCTTACTCTTCTGTAATCATGGTTTCAAACTACTGTTGCTCAGGGGCAAGTATATTCTTTAGTATCACTGATCTGCGCTATAGATATATGATGAACAGTACCGTCTCGGGATAACAGAAATGAGGAATTTGTTTGAACAGAGTCCGGAGTACTTTCACTACAAAATTTGGCATCTGGTAATAGTAACTAACTCCACAAGACTTGACAAACATGAATGAAGCAGAGTCCCTGCAGCTGCTGTTCAGGTTATAAATAGTGGTATGTGCTGGAAGCAGACCAAGAGTCTGCTGGAGTGGGCATCACCAATCAGCAGGAGAGGTACATCAGCAGTAAGGAGTGACCCTTTCAGACAGCCTTGCTGGTGAACTGTAGGAGCAGCTCTTCAAGCTCAAGGAAGCAAAGGGGGCTTGTGAATTCTTCGTCTCTCTCACACCAGTATCAGACAGCTCTAGTGAAATCAGTGTAGTTTCTTCTTCTCTTTGGAAACATAAAGTGAGAGTTTGGATTTATGCAAGACTCTTGGGTGAATTTGGGAAGAAATTCTGCATGAGATTCTTATTAAATCTGCTATATGAAACAAAGCCCTCTAAATGTTCTTCCACAGTGGTCTGGGAACAGTCATGACTTCCGGCTGTAGTAATGAGAACTGTAAATGGTGCTGCTAGGATAAGACGGTAAGCTTTAAAGAATGTTTTAATTCAACTTCGTAAGCTTCAGATAATGCTGAGCTCCTAGGCTGGAAGGGTGAGGTCTCTGCAAGGGGCTTTGGTTACAGTTGCTTCCATTGGAACAACATGACTGTTAGATGCATAATGATGACTTTATTGGCACATAGGAGGATAGCAGCATGCCTCAAAGTATTTCTGACAGCTCACAAGAAGCCTCTTCTTTTAATCACACTGGGAGTTAAGGTCCCAATTCGCACCCTGATTTAGAAAAAATTTCAAACAGGCATTTTGGGAATTCCACCAATTTTCAGAGATTTGAAAGAGCATTTGCTATGGCCATCTATTCAAAGGGGAAAGTTCCTTCACAATAGAAAGGATTTAAACATGATTGTATTGGAATATGTCCTGCTGCTAGTCCAAAGCACCATACACTCACTCTAGGGCATGAAACTCAAATTTCTTAGTCTTCCTCTCCCTTGAATATTCAAAGCAGATTTGGACACGGAAAAGTTTTGGTTATGTATTTAATTATACCTAACTAGGAGTCCTAGAGTGATTGGGAAGCTGAAGAAAGACCACTGGAGCAGACAGCCATCCAGTCCTATCTCACCATTCCACGAAGAGGCAACAAAGGAAAGAAAGTCCTGACTTGCTTTGCCATTTTTGCCTTCATACAAAGCTGTCTGCTTGTACAGGCCCAATAGATTCAAACACTCAAAAGCTGCTGAAGTTGTGCGCATGAGGGACGCAGTCATCTACCATATGGTTCAATAACGTAAAGAATAGTTAATAAATAAATAGTTAAAGAACAGCAAAAGAGGGAAAGCTATGGAATGAATGACAGCTTTCGTAAGAAGGAAGCATAAGAAAGAAGACAAAACAAAACTACCTCTTTATGACTACTGTTCATGGTGTTTTTAATCTGTAGTTGTGATTAACCGGACACATGCAAAAGGAAATCATATCTGATAAACTGGAATTTATTTAAAAAGATGGTACGTCTTCTCAAAGTTATAATCAAGAGATAATTACCAGGAAATTGCTTTGAGTTAAATATTTTCAGTGAGGCCAATGAAAAACTAATTAATATTCAAAAAGATCCTTGTTCTTAATTAGAGTATTCAAAAGAATTTTTAGCAAAGGAGGAGAGGTACCCTGGGGAAAGAAGTAGGAACATTAACTGAGCATGAAAGATCTGTTCTTCCCTTTGGGACAAGGAATATCTACATAATATCAATGAAGTTACATCAGCACAAAACCGGGAAAACAGTTGTGAATCAGCTCTTTAGATTGGAGTAATGCATACAGTTCAAATGACAAATTTGATCATAGCAAAAAAGATTAAGGAGACTCAAGAAGCACATCATATTTGAAGTGAGGAGATTAATAACACACCTCCTGGAAAGTGGGAAAGGCAACTGAATGGCTGAAATCTGCAGGTGAGAGCATGACTTTTCTGACAGTCTACATTACAGATGTTGAAGGTTTGTCACATTCCAGGATGCTTTTTTTTGTTGTTGTTTCTTTTTTTCTTTTTGCATACTCCTTTGCTGAACTCAGAGCTAAATATGCTTGAACTCCCAACTTGTGTCTCAGGGTAGATGACAGAAATGCAGAAGCTTTTTCTGGAAAGGTGGAGCAAGAGGTGCCCATGGAGCTATTACAGGTTTCTCCTTGAAGTTGTTTCATATATGACCTTTCTCATGAGTTTAACCTTTCAGTTTGACCACGCTCTCAGGTTATGAATCGTCCAAAGCACACAAGCAGCCCATGGACAGAAGAGTCTTGCCAGTGTCTCTGTAGGCAGTCCTGTTATTAGGCATCTCTTGTCTTACACTGGGGCAAGGTCAAAATCTCTGCGAAAGAGACTTGATGGATGAAGCTGACCAAAGAGGCTAAAAGAGGCACGGACTTCTCCCACTACACAGCAGATGAATATGCAATGAAAATCAGCAGCTATACGCTATTTATCTCTACCACCTCTATCTACATAATACTGTACTTCATAATGCAGTCTTAATTCATCATAGGAACTACATAAACTGCCAAAATACAGAAACCTTTCAAAACAGAAGCTGATCACTGAGGAATAGACCTCAGCTAAAATAAATTCTTTGTAAGAAGGGAAAATTTCTTAGAAGTATTTTCCACAGTATCCTAACATTATATTCTTCCAAAAGATAAAAAAGCAAGAGACAAAAATGTCCAAGTATGGTGGTGTTCATTGCTTTCTGAAACATTTAGAGTCAATTGCAATAGAAGAGTTCTGGAAAAGCACTCCATGGGTTGGAGAAGATTGGGCATTAACACAAAATGAAAGCTTCAGCTACAGTTCTTATACATCCGAGATTCAGACTCCAGTCCTGACTCAAGTTAAAGTGGGGCAAAAAGAGAAGAGTCACTTTTCTCCACAGAAACAATAAAGGAAGTTTCCAACCTTCTTGTATGGTCTGCCACTGAACTATTAACATAGGTGACATTTAAACTATGATTTTCATTAAACTTACACTGTTAACAATTTAATAAATGTCTTTCAAACATCATATCAGAATGCGAAAGACTTGTATTTAACCTGAATATTACAGCAGCACTAAGAAAATTGAATCCTCTGAAAAGGATCAACTTTTATTTTAATTTTATTCTTTAAAAAAGATCTCATTTCTGTCTTAGTCATTTAATTTCATACAATAGACATTAGGTTATCTCTTCAAGAAGGTCATATAGCATAAAACAAAATCAATAACTCTGTTTTATAATTTTTAGCCATTTGCAAAAGCAAGAACAGCTAATTAATTCCTAGATTTTTCTGCACTACACATTAAAACCTTGTAGACCTACAATTTTATCAGATTCTGAAAAAATTAAAGATTTGCTCTTGCTCCCTTACTGAAGCTGCTTATTAGTGTCAGTGAAAGCATTTTATTCTTATGCCTGTGAGATCTTGCAGACCTAAAATTTCATCACACTTTCTGAAAAAGCAAATAAATAAATAAATAAATAAGATTGGCCTCACTCCTTTACTGAAATTACTTATTGGTATCACAAAGAAGTATTTTACTCTTATGCTTGTAATGTAACTGACGTTTTCCAAAACTGGTAACTAGTGATTTTTTTGTAGTCCATCAAGATACTACAGAACATGACGAATAATTCTTTGCTGTTGCTACGGTGCTGAATACTTAAATATTCCAACAAAACTAAATTGTCAAAAGCAACATAAGTTATTGGGGAACCTATGTTTCATCTTCTAAAATGACTAAGTATTTAGCCGTGAAAAAAGTCAAATTGACTAGAGTTCTTATGGCACTTAATCACTTTATAAAGACAATTAGATGATGTGGTTATCAGCAAGTGAGACACCAGGACACAATGACCCTGACATCAAAATGATCTGAATTAAGGCTGCTTTCAGTCTGGAACTCATCAGTATACACAAGAATTTAAAGCAATTCAACCTTAAATTCACACTTAGAATCAGTACAGATTAATTTTCCAGAGGCCCTAGGTAGTCAAAAGCCTGTTTCATTCAAAAACACTACCTATAACAACGTGCATTCATACAATCCATTCTCTGACAAAAATATAAAAAAAGATAAGAGTACGTGACTGCCCTATGCCTCTCTCAATCTTTTATTGAGTGCTGTTCCAGTTTTAAGGACTTCAGTGAATTGTGCTCTCAGTAGCACCTCTTTGAGCTTGAGTATCTCTCCAACCTTCACCATGGCCATGCTGTGACAGTAAGGTCAAGGAACAGCTCTTTCCCTAGTGACCACATCTCTACTGTAAGCAAAACAGGGCCCCAAAGCCCTATGCTTCTGAAGGCAATACAAATTTGCAGTCCCCCCGGACTTCTCTGGTCCATGCCAGCTGGTGAAAGAGTGAGCACAGTTTGTATACTAAGACAGGCACATAGTCAGGTTTAGTGCCCTTGCATCTACAGAACCTTCCAAAATCACCCTACCAGGCTGTATGAAAACTGCAGGCCTCCCCTGTCCAGCTAAAACTCTTCTGGCCATGCATGCACTCCACCAGTCGGTGGCAAAGTGCCCCTCAAACCACTGCAGGTATCTGGAAAGGACTATACACAAACAGAAACTGTGTCTTATGGCACAAGAACACAGTGCGGGCCCATGCTACCACACATGGATGTAGTTCAGACCCTGGCCGCTAGTGTCAAGGCCTGTTTTATTTAGCTATGTAGATGCTGCCGATATGAGGCAGCTGCAGCTACAGGTTGATTCTGCAAAGATCAGCAGTGATGGCCAGGTCTTCAAAGGCAGAGTGAAGGCAGACAGAGCTGCAGTGGAGTGGGCTGAGGAGCTGCACCACATGGAGTGGTGAGGTGGCTAAAGGCCATGAACCCAACACACACCACACACCACAGTGGAGATCCTTTGCAGAAGCCTCTGCTGCATTTCTAGGTACTGTCACAGTGCAGCGCCTCTGCCAATGATAGCAGCCATTATAAGTGGTCTAACGTAATGGATATGCATGCTCTTATTTTAGATTTTGTTGGAATTTTATGTCAATGACACCAGTGACACCTCAGTCTCTAAGATCCCCTAATGTTGGTTTCTGTCTTATTATCACAACAAACTGAATTTAGCAGATCATTGCAGATGCAGGGCCTTACAACTCCACTATCAGGAACAGAAAGACCTTCTACAGAACGGCAAATGTTTGTGTCTGACTGAGTAGTGGAATAAAGACTCTGAATGAAGAGTATCTGACCTCCAGCCAGCTAGTATATTAGGTTATGTCACAATATCAAATAATAATAACTACTGGTGCAATTCATGCTTGAATTACAATTGTCAATTTGCTTATCCTAGTAAGTATGATGACATGCATTAATTGCACAGTTGGTGTAGGAGACGAACTGTCAGTTTACTTGTTGACAACAATAACATTTTATTCCATTAAGGGAATAGAAGCTATGTGAAAGCATGGTAGATTTAATTAAGCTTCATTTATCTCCTGTGATAGCCATGCGATTACTTAGAGCCTAAATATATAGCCCAAACTAAATCATCTATGGAGCTGTCAGAAGTACTTTAAAAAACAAACAGCAAGCGCACATGAACTATATGACCAGAATAAGCCATACTGACTGTATAGGTTTGAGAAAAACAACTTGCTAGTATCTTGCAACACTTATCCACAGATATTGCTGCTCATGTTGTTTTCTTGGATTTTTAAAGAGAATGGAAGTATTAAATTTGCCTTGTTTAATCCAAATCTGAAAACAAGAAAAGACTAAATTTCTTGCACTATGTTGATCTTATAGTCAAATTTACTTTAAAAAAATAAATAGATAAAAAGTTGAAATGTTATACAGGAAGGTCTCTGAAACTGGCTCTCTTTCTATGAACTACAGGTTAACACTAGGAAGAAACAGTCTCCTTCCCATACTGTAAGAAAAGAACAGTTTTTCTTCAAGAAAAAAAACCTGAACGTGCCATCTTTCGTAATTCACTGGCAGTTGCTAGTTCTTTTTTACTCAGTCTAGACTTGTGAGATCTAAATGATTTTGTTTCCTTCAGCCTCTTTCCAGAAAAATGTGTGGGTCACATAATTTGGCTCTTAACTCAGCTTACTGATAAAAAGAAAAAACATATTGACTAGTTCTTCCCAATTCAACACTTAACTGAAACTCTAGTTTCAGAAAAGAATATAAAGTTTTAGACCCTGCTCCTCTCCCTCTCAGTTTGCACAGCTCATCACAAACCCAACCTGGATGCAAAGAGTGTGAAATAGCATGTGAGTTCTGATAGTTGTGATTTCACAGACAGCTGAGCTCCCATCCTTTCACAAGGCTATGCCGACATGCCACAACAGTGCTACAGCACATTTATTTTCTAACTTTGTGTGTTCTATTTCACTTGTTGATGAGGCATCTGGAATAGGAAAAGGGTACGGCAAGCAGCACGATATGAAGATGCATAAAAGTTAGCTTTCCTGAGCCTTCTGCTGCACTGAATGAATGTAAGCCCACCAGAGATAATTTCCTAAACTGCTAAAGTAGAATTAAATAATAATACTAAAATCTCCAAAAAAATGTAGAAAGAAGGTGCTACACTGTCTGTGTTGTCATGTCAGTACACCAGTTTTAAATTTTTACAGTATTTCTTAAATGAAGTGAATGTGCAAGTCTCAGCCATACACAGTAACTAGATGACAATCTGTGCCACCTAGGAAGCTATTTTAGTGATCACTTAAAATTCAGGCCAACTTAATATGAACTGCCTACATGGCGTTGGTTTGAGACAATGAACCAATATCTCATTTCTGTTTATTCTCAGTATAGGGAGGAAAAAAATCTTTTTTTTTCCTTCAGCAAACTGAAGAGTTAAATAACTTACTACTAGCAGAAAGCACAATTCACTTAGGGGGGTGTTTTGTTTTGTTTTGTGTGGGCCATGTTGTTGCAGTCTCCCTGAAGAATGGTTTCCAAAATTCTAGCTTGAATTTCAAAACTAAACCCTCTGCACTCCATGAAAAGAAGATGGAACATCATTACACCAAAGTGCCACAGAGTAAAAATTGCAGAGGCAACAACCCTACAATCAAAGCTCATCACGATGAATGGATCAATAGTCATGTTTTTATTATTGTGCACTTGAGAAAACAGAGGCCTAGACATCCCAAGCATTTTATTTCACCACCTTCATCCAGGTCCAGGTTTCTTCATTTGCCAAATGGCTTAAAAGCTGATAAAAACCCTCTTAAATGCTACATCATTGCTGATTTGTGCCAACTCAATTAATTACTGACAAAACTTGATGACTATTTGATGTCACTGTGGAATACTCTGATGATGCTTATGAATTGCCAGTTTTCCACATCTTACCAAAATGCTATTCAGCAACTTGAATTCATCCCAACAGAGACCTCTGCTACGTGGTCAAAAACACTGATAACAGAAACTGCTTCCTGCCTGTACTACAAAATGTCAGTGGCATCTACAGTGATATTCAAATAACTCAAAAGATGTGACACTTCAGGTACAGAAAGGTTTCCTAAGGCATAAACTGCAGAAATATCACATGCGATGTTGATCACTGTTTAGCTGTACTATTCTTCAATCTAACTCTTTCCTCAAGAAGAGAATATACCAAGTACTTCATGTTTTTTACATACAAAACATTCCACTGTTTTGTTTATTTGTGCCTGCCCCTAACCTCTACCCACATGTGCAAGACAAAGGTTGATGCCATCAAACTTCCACTGCAAAGGGTCTGCCTACCAGAACACAACAGAAAGTTACCAGCGCAATAGCCTTCCTGACACAATTATTTTCAGTGTCACAGCCGCTGTGCATGGAGCCCGAACAATGCTTTTGTGAGTGCTGATGCATTCCGGCATGGCGTACGATCTTACTTTATCCATGAGCTTTTACTTGGGCCTTCCAGGGGCTTAAGCTATCTTTATAGGAGTCAACACCCAGAGAGGGAAACCAAGTGAATGAAACAGCCTACCAAGGAGACATGGGAGGGTGACAGCAACACCAGGCAGCACAGTACTGTGATATCTCTGTAGAAAAGAGAAGCACAACTGTCAATCACAATGTTGGTAGGAGGTACAGTTTTATGCTGGATATGCTAAAGAGAACTTAGTGGACAAAATCCACCTCCTCCAGGTGTACATGTTTGAAAGCTAAGAAAAATATCATCAGATGGTAATTTTTCTGACCAATCTTAGGTGCCTATCTAGGATAAAATGCGAATAAATACGGAAGTAAATATGAAGGTAAAAATTTCCAGGCCCTAGTGCTACCATAAGAACATGGCAAAATTTGCAGGTTTCCCCGCAGAAAGCCCAGACCACAGCTTGCTTCAAAGGAATTACTACCTTAATGAGGTTTACTTGTAAAGACTACCTGTAAGTAAGGAAAAAATCCTCTGCAATCTTAATTTATCTGACAAAAATGACACACATTGAAGAGCATGACACCATGAAGTCAGTGTGGATCTTCTGGATTTAGACTTAAAACCAAGCTTTTTACTTTATGTGAAAATTAACTGCTCCTGGTCTTGGTCCTACATCTTTGGCAGGGATGCAAAGTGATACCTCAAAGCACGCACAGCTACACAGCTTCTGAAATTCAGTCAGCTCTACTCCACATAAATTCTAGACAAAAATTACTTTAATGAAATCTATTCTTGCATAAGGGCTTCATTTGAATATGAAACAATTTTTTTAAAAAATATACAATGTACTCACACTATATGTTTTTAATATAGAGAGTCTTCTGAACTGCTTTTCTCTGCTATGTCAAACTTTAGGTTTTAATATGAGCTTTTTTAATAGGTGTATGGAGCTAATCCATGTGACAGGATCCTATCAATAAACATAAAAAGATCATCAAGTACCTTTATCAAGTTCACTACAATTTTTTTGCACCACACCGTTCAGATGTATGTTAGCTCTGAACTGGAGAAGTCAACAGACACGGCACAGTTAGCTCCTAACCTGTGCTCCCAGTGTGCTTGGAAGTCAAAAATATTCCAGGAAATAATCCATAACTAAAATAAAATATTTGTTGCCAGCTATCTATGGCTCTGGCTTCCATGGTCAATGCTCCAGGAGAAAGTCATCTAATCGATCAAAAATTACCTAATTTGTAAGTCCATATAGGCTTCATTAATACAACTCGAGCACTTTGCAAATGACAAAACACTCCTTTCTGGAGCATATTTAGCATACTATTTTATTAATAATTTACCATTACTGAAAGTGGAAACACTTTATGACTTAAGATGACAGGCACCTTATAACTCAGGTCTGATGCTTTGTAAATTCCCCTGACCTGTAAGTACCCCACTGGGTTTGGCCCTGCTGCCTAAAGAACTTTATCTTTATTGGATATATGTATGATATATAAAAGAATAAAGCACACAGTCAAGGTACAGCAACAAACAGATCTTTGAGAAGTGCAGGTAGGCGAGCAAACACACCATACCTGGCATGGGGTACAGGGGCCAAGAAACTTGGAAAGGCAAAGAGCTTACATTTGAAAAGACCCAACAGCTGAGAAGTTTGGGCTTATTTTATTTGTTTTGTTGGAGTTTTTTTACAGCCTCTTTCTTTCAGATGATTTAATTTTAGCTTCCATCTTCTCAGTACACTGGGAAACTGATTCCTGATAAATGGGTGAAGTTATACAACTATCTGAGCAACTGGACAACTGGAGATGTTTCTTCAGTACAAATAAACACTTCAAAAATATTCAAGAAAGAATGGCTTTGGATATATGCTTACGTGGGCTTTAGAAAAATAAAGCTATATTTTAAAAGTGAATCATTGTAATGAGTTGTAACAGATTTTAACATACCAAACTGATGATGTTGGCCTTCTGAACTATGAAATACTAAGTCTTCATTAGTTTTCTGCATTTTTATTTAAAGATGGATTTTAGCTTGTGGAATTTCAACTCAAAATTGCTCAGTAGCACTTCATATTCCATCTCAGGAATATAACAAGTACTTTTTACCATGACTGCAATCACTGCTATAAAACTCACAAGAGCATCTACGTTCTATATACTGATTTTACAAAATAAAGCAGACTTGACAACAAATGAAGCTTGAAATAAAAAAAGAATCAAAATAAAATGGTGGTGCATATTGTTCTGCAGCATATTTAAAAGTGATCCGAAGAACACAAATCTTCAATTCTTGTTTAATTTTCTTTCTCTAGAATCATGTCACCACTTCAATGATTTCTACGTAGATGGAAACAGACAACTTGAAACCCAGATCTAAACTATTCTCCAGTTTCACAGAACAAGATTATGACTCCAGAGTCCATTTTAGGGATAGAAAACAGCCAATGAACGAATCTGGGAAATTTCATTGGCCCTTGGTTACCATTACAGATGGTTGTGTGTTTGTTTTGTGTTGATAAAGATAAGTGGACTAAGTCTTGCACTTGAAATGAAGCCGTGACCTATCGTTACTAAGAGCTCTTAGTCTTCTAATATATTGTACGTTTTACTGGCTGTTTGGCCATAATTTTAAGAGGTCCGCTTTTGGAGAGACAGAGCATGTGTGCGTACAGATGAGAGCAAACTGAGTGATACTCTTACCTGCACAACAGACTGCCATAGGAAAGTCTTGTTCACAAACAATCAAAATTCCAGACTCTAAAGAACGTCCTCCACTTCCTCATCAAGAATTAATCACAAACTGAAGGTAGAAGCATGAGTGGTTCACATTATTTCGGTCATGAAATACTTCTACTCATCAACTTCTCTAACTGATCGGGCTGAGACAGTGAAGTCTGAGTAATCAGACACTGTGAAGTATGTTCATAGCTGTCCAGCAAAATATCCCCTCTGCCTTTGCTTTTGTCTTAGTTTCCAGCTTTGACAGAAGTTTTCTTTCTCACAGTGCCTGGGCTAAGACAGCTTTTCACAAAAGGCTTCTCTTTTCAAGGTTCATGACTGTTAGAAAATTCACTTGAGATCTGGGGGATTGACAGCAGTGTGTTCTTCTTCCTGGTAACTTCGGGTGTTAATGGCTTTCTGTTCATGTAGAAGATATTTTTTAAATGAGTGTCTGAAAAATATCTGTAAATATGCACTGAGGCTTCCAGCCCAAGAAAGGCACGACATTTGTAGCTTCAAAGTATTAAGTCTTTCCACAGAGGATTTTTAAATAGTAGCGATTCTACAGGGTGGCCACATCCTCCTAAAATTTTTCACTGTGTTTCTTCTGGAGAACATTGCATTGAGAGCTGCAGCATTTCTTTAGTGTCCACTCTATGTGGTGTTAACAACACCTGAGTGTTGAATAGAAAGTTTCAGAGGACAGTGGTGGAAGAGTTATTTGCTATAGTGGGAAATGCTGACCTAACTTCAACTAAAATTGCCCAGACAGATCTCTGGTGTATTAAAGACAACTTCTTGGGCTCCTCCAGTTTTGGGCTCCTCCAGTTTTTGCAGTTTATCCCTGTTTACTGGTAGTAAGGTCTCCTATGAGGACTCTTCAGCAATGTCAAAACACACCGAATGATGGAAGTATGAGTAAAGAAAAAACAAGGTATGAACTACTTACAAAAGATCACCTATAACTGCAGCTGGAATCCTTGGAAAGATGCCTGCTTGAGCTTATAACTCACAGAGCTGCAGATATTCTAAATATTATGCCTGCAAATAATCCCATAAAACAAATCCCTCAGACACACATTCAGTATTACAACATACGAAAGAAAAAGCTAATTGTGCAGCTAAACTACTGGTAACATAAAATAACGAGAATAGTTCCACCACCAATGCCTAAAGATGACAAAAAAGTCACTGTGTATTAAGACTCCTGAAAGGAGTAACACATTACAGACAAGTGTATTTTTTAAAAAAATAATAGTGAGCTGAAGGACAACAAGTAAAAAAAAAAAAAAAAAATCACCTCTCTACTCTCCAAAGAAAACCACCCCAAGGAATCCGATCTAGTGTCAGGTATCTGGAATTTATAGAGCTCACGTTTACAGTTGCTGTAGTAGTAACAGATAACATTTCCATGTCATCCGTACTTTGAATTGGTTGAAGACAATGGATATATTCTTTTAGAAAGTGAAAGTTCATTCCTTAAGCAATTTAGCTTCTTTTCATTGAACTAGGGTTTTTTTTTATTATTATTATTATTGTTATATACGTGATTGAAAGAGAAAAAATGACATGTTCCAACTTCTATGCATTATTTTTTTTAAAATTTAAATTGCATTAGGGTTGTCATCCTCTTCTAAGAATGTACTTGGCAGATATGTTAGAATAGCGCTTGCTTATCCCTGAGGATGGTATTTAAACATCTTATTTCAAACACCCCAGCTCTCATCTTCAGAATTACCCCTTGGAGTTCTCATTAAATAAATGGCAGGAAGTGGATAATTCACATGCTCTAAACTAGAACTTGCTTAGCTGCTCAAGGGAGACAGTGAAATTTCTTAAGTGTTGGGCTATTTTTAGTTTTGTCTCTCATCCATTCCCACAACCATTAAAACCAGCTCTATCAGTTGCAGAGTTGCTTTATTTGAAAGAGCACGGCCGTTCTTCTAATAGTAGATAGAAATCCTCACCAGCTCTCTCTCCATATCTAGAGACACGTTATGAAAACGTGACAGTATGAGCTGTACTGTGCTGTGTTTAACACATAACTGGTTTAAAAACATGCAGTGGTTTTCTACGTGTTCCAGATTACCTATAGAATTGTAGGAAATTGACACAGTCAGAAGAATTAGAGACAAGAAAGAAATATTTGCAAATACAAGATCTTCATTTCAAATTAAGTTCCTAGCAAGAGATTTTATTGTGAGGGACAGCCTACTTGAGCTAAATCCCAGCCATGTGAGGCAGAAGTGCAGGAGTGCAGGAAGCTGTGGGAGTTGGGTCAGGGAGGAAGGGGAGAGCAATCTATTTCCTTGTGCTTCTGAGACCACGAGGGTCTTGCTGGTAGAGCACAAGAGGCAGAACAATAGCATAGCTAGGACCTTCGTAACATCAAACACAAGTTGTTTGAGGTGAAGCCAAGATCTACTTCTAAGGTACTCTAATAACCAGTTCTTTGTTTACACTGACAGCAGGAACTTACCACCTTTGAGTTGGTTCTCTAAGTGTGCCTCAAGAAATAATAATCTTTTCTCAGAGTAATTGAATTTACCAGAGCTCCTCCAGCACGCCTTAAGATGCCACAGCTCATTACAGCACTGTGCAAGTTGAAGACAGTTACTGCCTTTTATGTCATAGAGAAACATTTTTAAAAAGATGTCTGGGTTTAACAGTCTCCATTCTTGGAGATTTTCAAAACCCAACTAGATAAAGCCCAGAGCGGGCTGGTCTGACCTGCTTTGAAAAGGAGCTTGGATTACAGAATTCCTGAGGTTTCTCACATGAAATTATCCTATGATCAGGCTAGATAGCATTTAGAAATCAAGAATGAAAAAAAACGTTTGGTGTATCCCCAGCGCTGCTTGGTAAGAAAGCTATGCATAATGCTACAAAGAACATCAAAATACTGGGATTTGAGTATAAATTCAAATTACAAAACAGCACAAAAACCTATTAACTCAAAACTTTTCTTCAAAGCCAATTTAACAATTCAATATAAACCAAAAAGTACTTTTACTGTAACATAACTAAAATATTTAAGCTTGTAGAAGAGCATGGTTGTAATACACAAAGGGAAAAATCTACTGATTTCTGCATACAACTTTTAATGAAAACTCAGAGAAGGAACATGAGCTAGCAGCAAGATCTTAGGTTTTCTTTTTTCTGTTATGGTTACAGTATTGGATTTACATGCAGTATTATTAAATGGTAAGCTATCTAGACAATGAAACATCTAAGATACAAACAATTTGAACTGAGTCAATTTTCACTAATTTTTCATATTAAAAACTTGTTTGAATACAAAAATAGGAATTTTAACAAACAAGCAAACACACACATATATTGTCTACTCAAAACATCGAGTTATAGAAATTTCAGCTTTCATTAAGTTTAGATGAAACATCTTCATGTATTACACGAAAGAATGACATAGTAGGTTCAAGTCACGGTTGACAGAAAATTGAAGGCTTTCGAGATTTGTCCCAGAAGAATCCTCTTATAGTAAGTTTTGTTTCTGAAAGCATGTTTTATCCCAGAGCTTACTACAGTTCCAACAAATTGAATAGAACTTGTTATAAACAAGTGTATTTCTTTCAAGGGGGAAAAAAGCAAATTTATCAAACAGTTACCAAAACAGCCCAAGTAACAGATTTTGCCACATACACTATTCAGTTTTTATATTTGAATTCTATTCTAAGGCTGAACGAGCTTAGATGAATATTCCTTTGGGCTCACTCAAGATATCTAGGCATTCTATACTATGCACCATAATTAAACTTGTATTTAATAGTCAGGTGCAGTCATATCAGAAGTGGTTACAAATTTTTTAGCATCTCTTTTCACTCTGAACTCCATGCTACGATCAACCTATTTTTTGGTATAACGAGCCCCACAATTTAAAGAATGTAGAAGTTACTGGAGGAAAAGGAAGAAAAAAAATGAGAAATATGTCTGGGAAGACCAAGATTTAATTAAAAAAGAAAACTCATACCTCTTTCAGTCTTATTTTAACCATCAGACTTGAATAACTAGCTTCTGTTACAAAAAGCATTCCTGGAGCAGCCACCATTCAGAAAATGACTGATCAGTGTCTTAGACAAGTTTATGAAAATTCTAATGCCAGGCTTAGGCTAGTTTTTATTTTCTTTTGTTCTGGTAATGTTTAGTAATTATGTCAGTGCTCAGGCTGTATACTTGTCATATGCTAATATGACAAGTGTAAGTTCCCAAATAATACTACTTCGTAATTCAACATGAACCATCATGGTTAGTTTAACAAAAAAGACAAGAGGTTTGATTGCAAGAGTTTATCTTTCTGTGCAAGGCTCTTCACAGTTCAATACTGTTCTCTGTCAAGCAGTTGACCAGAATCACACTGCTTGTAGACAGCTTTAGGACTTTCCAGTTAAGGATAAATTGCAGCAACTAGACAGACTTTTGCTCTGTTATGCTCACGGGATATGAATGGAATTGTAGACATACGAGCAAAAGTTCATCTCAATACTTACAATTATTTACTGAAATAATACAAAGTTAAAGTTATAATAACAAAACGCTAGTGGCTTAAGTAACGCTTTTATTCAGCTTTTCAGTATATATGGACAGAAAATAACTAGAAATAGCAAAGTAGCCTACATTTATGCTGCAGAAATAACACAAGCCCAACGACCTACACCAGGGCTTACAAAGTGCAGAGAAGAACGCTTGCAGAAGACGACGTATCTGTCCAGAGAGGATGAGTTAGAACAAAATGAAATTGAACACTTTTAAGGTGTGCAGATTAAAAATGACAAGCAAGATATAGCCTAAAGCATGAACTTCACGCTTCTGATTCTGACCTTGTTAACTTCTATCAGACCCTTCCAGTTCACAGAGAAACATAACAACACCTTCCCCAGATGACTGTTCTGACAACAACCCCTGTCAGTCTCTTACCCCCTTACTCTCTGCTGCTGTGACGCCTGCACACAGCTGTGCTCACCGACCCCTCAGCAGCAACACAGCTCCCACCTGAACTGCCACCCCGTGTGGTGCTGCGGCACCTTACTGACCATGAAGCTCCAGCCTCTACTCATGGCTCCATCTGAGCCTTCCCTGTGCTCCAGCCTACACCGAGGACCATCCCTTTTGGACCTTCACTGGGTGAGCAGGTACCACTAGGCCAGAGAACACAGCTAAATCCAATTAAAGCAGCTCATTTTCAAACTAAGTTCTGGCATCAACTTGTAAAGCATAATCATGTCTGGTAGGTAACTGATATCTTTTGAAATACATAGATTCTTAAATGGTAGCTTTCCTCCGATGGAGGCAGTATTTCTTGATGCTCAGATGCATACAAAAAGGCTTTTTTTCCTTCCATATGAAAAAACGGTCAGAAAGCATTTGAAAGCATTTTCTTTTTGTTTACATACTAGATAAATGGCCTCTTTTTTTCATTGTTTCATTTTCTTCAGTAATAGCTCATTAACAAGCTCGAAGCTACCATAAGCAAGACAAAACCTGTATCTTTTGAGAATCATTTTAAGAAGCAATATCTCTAAGTACAGAGATATCGTTGGAACGCCAATTCTAGCTAGTGGCGTATAACCATACAACAAACTAAAACCAGGCACTCACACTGCATACACAAAGCAGAAAGAAAAATGCAAAGCCTGTTAGTTTTGTAGCCTCTATTCTACCCTGTCCATAATTACATCCAGGTAGTTTCAAAAACATCTTTAGTCATGCTCAATGCATAGCGAAGTGTTGTTACTGGCATACCAGAAATCACATTTACATATAGAGAAAGAGAGAGAAGATCTTGCAGCTATCATTAAAAACAAACAAAAAACCACTTACGGTGTGTGGAATTTATCACAACTACTTTTCACAAAAATATCGAGAATCCCAACAAAAAGTAACAAGTTTAAAAGAACTCTTTACAGAACACTGATAGACCTGCAACGTTTGTAGTACTCCTTTGACATGCAGATAGCACTCTTACAAAGAACCATTTCTTCTAAAACATAATAGATGCACTGGTAACAGCTGAAGTATAAAAATAAACACAATAATTCTGCTAAAAAAATAGTGCAAAAGTATTGATTTTTTCTCATGTGAAAATGTAGATTATTTTTCCAGGTACTTTTATTATTCTCCTACGAAAATGAGAAGTTTTGAATGATTCTACCTCAGCTCATTCCAAATTATTTGCATGACATTTCTGAAGTTCTACTGCCACCCAGCTTTGATCAAGGGCTCAAAACTGTATCAAGACCATGTTACTTAAAAAAGAAAAAAGTAATATTTCTAGTTTTGCTCAAAGTTCATTAAAAATTTACGTTACTCTCCATGGTCTCAGTACATAATGTGTTTTATTGTGGCCCACTCACAATAATTTTTAACAAGCAAGATATATCCATCTCAACTCATTGTTTAAATAAAAAGTCCTTGTTTTTTAAAGAATACAGTGGAATACAGCACTCACAGTCTCATAGAACGGTTTGAGTTGCAAGGAACCTTGAAAGTCACCTGGCTGCAACCCCACTGCCATGGGCAGGGATACCTTCTGCTAGGTCACGCTGCTTCCTGGTGCAATGGATTATAATTCAGTCCGGAGCAGAACTACACATCTCCTGTGTTCTGACAAAAAGCTGAATAACGTTTTTAACTCTCAGAACTGTTCAGTTAAAGGTTGCTTTAAATTGTATAATCCAGAAGCACTGTAAGAGTCCTCTTCTTCCAACAACTCATCACTGCAAGGCTGATCCAATGTTATCAGTCATTCAAATAAAATTTGCTAAAATAATTTAATTGGAATATTCTACAAAGTGGTTAACTTTACTAACACTTCAAACACTGAAATAATGCTTCCTGTTAAAGGGACACCTGCACTACTAATGAGTGTTCAAGTGCTCATGCTCAGCTGATTAAATTACAAAATAATGTCCCCTAATCTCATTCTCAGAGATTTCCTTGTATGTGGTTTTGTTTTTGTTTCTGTTTTCTGAAAACGAAGATTATACTGCAGATCTGAAAGCCAGTCCTGTATTTTATTTTATTAAAAACCACATAATTTAATTCTTAACTGTGCTAGGTGGGAGCCATGGCATGGAAAAGGTCCCTTTAACAAGGAAGGAGACAGGCATCACTGTATAAGGATGTGGGAATGGAATCTGTACCTATGGGTAAATGGCAATGCGTTCTGGGTTGGCTCAGCCCTTGGTTCCGAGTTCTGTGTCACTTCTGGCGTCGCTCTCTCGTCATCCGTCCCATTAATGCTTTCTGGCGTTAAAGGAGACTGAATATCCCCTCCAGCTGATTCCTTACGTAAAACAAACAAACGATAAATCAGAATTACAAACAGACCTGCTCAGGATGACGACGTGTTTATAAGCATTAACTTAAGAATTAAAGTGAGATACAAATTTTAGGCAATATCAATGTGAGGCTCACAGATCTCCAGCATCCCCCACAGACATATTTTACCATGCCATTTTTAATTTAGAAGCGTATTACCATCAGATTCACACAGTCTTGTACAAAACACAACTGGCATATGATACATTTGCAAGTGTCCAGCATCCTTCTTACCACAGGCTTCTCTCACTCTTGCCTAATATTTACACTCAGTCACAAAGTGGCAACTACTCACTCCCAGGATCCTTACCCTTCACTCCGTACTCTAACAAAGAAACGAACAAATTCTGGTATTTGTTTCCAGATCCAGACTTCATATTCCGCATTAACCTAAGGGAACAGTGGAAGGGCCCTTGCTGTTGCAGTCAGCCTCATGTAGAAGCTTCAGTTGTAAGGACCACTTGCTCAGCAGAGTCACAGTCACCTTACCCTGGTCCTCGCTCTCACTGTTCACGGTACCATCTAGGACTGACAGTACTCCAACCACAAGCAGGCAGCTTCCACTGCTTCTATGCAGCGTGATACCCGAAATACTTAATGGCTGTCTCCTAGCAGAAGGCACCAGTGCAGTTTTGATCAAGCCTTATCACATCAGCATTGCATTTGTGCTTTGACCAGCAAACACTACTTACTGTTTTCTAGTCACTGAAAAATACTTTCTTAAAAGAAAAAGAAAAAAGTACACCATGTAGCCCACATCCTAACTGGGAACATTATAGGATTTTCAATCCCTGTACAGCATTTAATTTTAGTATTTTCTTTCCTATTATATTCTTCTTCAAATAATGACTGTCACAGGAGATAAGAGAGTCATAAGCTAAGTAGCTCATCCTGATTTTAAAATATCTGAGTGAGCTTTTAGTAATGAAGTAGTAAAATCTAACTCCAGGGAAGAAGACTTCCATGAAGAGTTCAACAGATGTCATAGAGTGGTGTCTATGCAGCAGAGGATGGCTGAAGAAGAACTTTGCCAAAAGCTATGCATCTCCTATGACCACACAGCCTCTTAACAGCTGCATGGGTAACGACTAAAGCTGCTGTTTAATGTTGTTAAACTGAAGTACAAGCACAGCCTCTGGAAGACTAACTGTTCCTTTAACACTGCATGGAATAGCAATCTCAGAAGGAATTGCAAAGTATCTGGTTCACGATCTTGAAAGAGCAAGGTCTAATACTGAACCTCCACATGTAGCCCTCTGCCAGCTTACAAGAATAACGCTTTCTGAAAGCCTGCATTGAATCTACATCTGTAGGAAACGTGGCCCAGGACTTTGAGACTTAATCAAATGGAGTAACTCAGATCTTCTGAGGAAAATAAGATGTGGTTCCACAAAGCCCTAGTGTCACTCAACCAAGAATACTGAAATTCAAACTTTTCACTGCATTTTGGTTTACATTAAGCTTTTGCAGCACAAGTTACCAAAATTGTGCTTTTATTCAGACATTCTCACATAATATGAGACATATCACACATTCTGATGTATCTTTGCAACACGAATTACTGAGTGATACACAGTAGTACTATAACACTTGAATACTGACTTGAAGCTCCTTTTTATTTAGTACATGTGCATATTACTACTTGATAAGTACAACTGTCTCCACTCTTATTAAACTCCTGTGGGTTATAAAGCAGAAAATAATTACCTTATTTTAATTTGTTACACAAATTAAAAGTGTTATTTCTAATATAAATGCAAGATATTTATTATATGAATGTAAATTGTTTTCTACTTTCAGGAGGAAATCTGTTATTTAATACTCAAAAGTTACCTTATGTGATAATACTCTAAAAGTCAAAAACAAATCTTGATTTTACAGAACAGTTTTGCTGAACTGAAACTGAATTGAAATTAAGTACGGAAGGAGAGCATAATTGGCAAGATAATCAGGCATACATTGTGTTATACAGATTATGCATTTTTGTCTATTATTATCCTCTTATGTGATAAAGAGTTCCCACCTACATTAAATGGAAGGCAGTATGCACCCAGAAGTTTCTGTTACTTCCTCCTCTTCCCCAGCTACACAGTATGTTCTAAAAAATACATACTGCATCTCATGAAAACTGCTTTGCTTGTAACTTTAAGTTGAAATTCTGATGACATTATTATTACAATCATGAAGACAAAGATTATTTATTACAATGTGTTAAGTATGAAAGCTTGAAAGAATTTTCTTCAGTAGAAAAAAAAATGCGCAAGTTCCATCTAGGCTTACTTCTCAGTAAGGCACTTCCATAAACTTCTCAGTTGGATGCCATTTAAGTGACAAAAGTTCAAGCAGACAAACATTTCAGTCTGTGTAATACCTAAAGGTTCACTGCCTGCAAATCAATTCCAAGCTTGCTTGTTTTTTTTTTTTTTTTTTTTTTTTGTTTTTTTTTTTAAATTAAGCACTATATTTTTGGTTACTCATTGTTCCATACCTTGGCTTTCTCTGCCCAGTACCAGCTCACAAGTTTTGTAAGCAAACTGGCTTTGTCCACAAAGGAGCCAACAGCTGACAAAACCATGACCATTTTGCCAAAATCAGTCCATTCCTTGCACAATGAAAAAGGTCTAATACTAAAACTTAGCTGACAACCACTATCGCTAGTAGAGTGCCTAGAAGGGGCTCAGAACCACCTAAGAAGAGTTGGACTGTTCTGAAGAAGTCAGTCAACACAATATTTCAGACACATCATTAAAATCACAGTGGCCACAAGAAATACCTCAGGATAGATTCTGCCTCAGAGAAGGAAGGAACTGAGGTTCAGACTCCAATTTTAAGACTAGTGAGGTAAGGGTACACACATCCCAATCTGCACCATTCAGCTCTGCACTTGAACCTAATTAAGCCTAATTTAAAAAAAGGAAAGAAAAAAGGCTAAAAGGCTAAAAACAACATCAACAAAAATACCAACAAGAAACAGTTTTCAGGCTGTTTCTTCATGCAGTTCACTGAACTGCAGAACAAAGTGTTGCTCTTCCAGCGCACAGGCAAACTTGTAACTGAAAATAGGCTGTGGGTCTCCTGTCACTGAAAGCTCCATTGTTTTATGTTCCCGTATTGAAGAAAGATGTATCTGGGGAAGAAGAAGTGGCAGAGCAGGGGAGCTGGTATTTTAGCTTTATAAGAACAAGGTAAGACCCTTGCAAAGCCTTATTACACAGGTGAAGTAAAAGGACAGCAGATGGGGTACCTATGTGCACAGGTGGTCTCAGAAGTACCAAAATAGGCAACTTCTTTCTATTCCACTTCAGACTGAAGCCTCCATACAGCCCAGATATAAATAAAGTCTGTATTTTTATATGAATCCATCTTAATAGAGATGGGTAGAAAGTGCAAGTTCTTTGACACAAATAATGCTTTTCTCTTTATTAGAAGAAAGCACCATGCACTCAGTGTGACTTACACAATAACAAAGCAGCATCCCTTTTGTCATTTGTTGGTCTACACTGCTGTCCTTCTGTGGAGAAGTTAAGTTCTTTTTACAGTCAAGATAAATGGTGATTTTATGTATTACCTGATATTCTGGGAAATTAAAGCAAAGCCTGCTGGTAAATGGGAGAACAGGCAGTATTAAAGAAACAGTAAGAGTAGAATTTCTACATCGTGTTCCACTGGGGAAAAAGAAAAGCCAAAGAATACATGTCCTCAAACGCAACAGCCAAAGGACTCTTCTGGGATAGGAAATACCTAATACAAGTAGTACCAACACTTTTCTAAAGAGCCAGCATCTTAGAAATATAACCTAACTTCAGTGGACTTCAGATAAGATGGCTCTTCAGTTTTTAGCATGGCTGACTGGAAAGTACTCAAGCTATTAATTCGTATTCTGTTTATCTGACATTTCTGCTGTCACATAAACAGACTCTTTTCTGTTTCTCTGTAGTTTCCTGTCACATTCCTTCAGGATATTCAGAATCAAAACTCATACATGCCGTCAATATTTGCAAGGTTATATCAAACAATGCTTCACAGTAAACACCTTGTGCAGGGTTTTGTTGCACTATTTGTGCATATATTTTAATAAAGATTCTACCTGGAGGAACATATTGAATGCAGGAGAAAGCATATGTACTTCTTTTCCTAGAAACACGCAGCAGAGAAAGTGAACAATGTACCATACCCAGTACATTTAATTAACTGGTAAATAATAAGAAGAACATCCTTTAAAGCAGTACCATAAAACATCTTACAGGTATCTTTTCCAGCTTTGATATACAGTATTTTCCCATCTATTATTAATTTGATGCAGAAGGACTATCTGAAAGTCTGAGGCAGCAGAGGACTGACACTTGCAGCTGAGATATTCTTATAGACCTCACTGTTCACACACTACCTACCACTGCCTTTCCTGTCAAAACTTTCCAAAAAATACAGGTTCCTGTGAAGTCCTGCCTGACCACTGAATATATCTCCTTCCTCTTTTCCTCTTCTCCTCCTGCAAAGGGTCACTGCACAAATCACAGGATCACAGAATACCCTAAGTTGGAAGGGACTCACAAGGAATACTGAGTCCAGCTCCCGGCTCCACACAGGACCACCCAAAACCTCAGATCCTATGTCTGAGAGCATTGTCCAAATGACTCTTGAACTCTGGCAGCTTTGGCAGTGACCACTGCCTCGGGGAGCCTGTGCCAGGGCCCAACCGCCCTCTCAGTGAAGAACCTTTTCTAAATCCTCAACTTGACCCTCCCCTGACACAGCTCCATGCCATTCCCTTGGGTCCCATCACTGTAAACCAAAGAGAAATGGGAAAGAAGAGCTGTAAAATGATTGAGGAAAAGCAACACTGGAGCTATGTGCCTTGCAGCCACTTTTGGGGAGATGATCAAAATGACAAAGTATTCCTCTAGGGTCCCACCTCTACTCCCCACCACCAAGCACCCATCTTTCCCTCCAGTCATCGAGCTTTTGAACGAGGCCTAACACCATGTAGGTGCTACTGTATGCTACAAAACCACCACTTTTCATCTGCTTTGAACTCCAAAATTCCTGATTCAACTGCCTTCTCTCTGGGGAACTAATGAGAAGCATTAACTATGTGACGGCTATTATGCTGATGTCTCAGTGCTTGCACTAACTGTACCTTTTGAAACGCACTAACTTACCAATACAGCTAAAAGCCAAGAAACGAAAAGTAAGGACTGAACATGAAATTATTGTTAAGTGTGCAGTAATTAAATTGCAGCTCTCAACATGCATTACAGAATTGTTCAAGGTAACATTTCTATAGCTGACTACAGTATAAAGTGTTGGGCTCCAAGTACACAGGGAAATGGACAACATTAATAGCTCACATAGAGTAAGCGAAAGCTTCAACCCTAGGCAGCTGCTAGATGAAAGAACCTTGTTTCCGAGTAATTCAAGCCTATGTCCAAACTAAGCAAGTCACTCCATCTGACAGTGTCAGGTTTAACTCCTGAGTCCAGACTGTCAACTAACATGTCAAAAATAGAAGCACAGTAATCATTTTGCCTATAGCGTTGAGTAACTAGAGGCCTGGCTGAAGTACTTCACTGTCTCTAAAACCAAGTGTATGTATCAGTTTATAATACCAAAATATCTTCTTCCATTACCTACGTGCTTATTTATGAAATTTATCAAAAATTCAGACAGTCAAGAAAATAACTTTTTCAAGAAAAGCCTGCCTTATTTTCCTCCTGTTACAGTACAGCAAGCAGTTTCTCTTTAACACCAAATGTCAACCTAGCACTTGGGCAGAATGCCCACCAGTGAAAACAACATGACGTTGTTTCATTGTGTATATTCTTGAGGTTGTTCCCCTGACTTCTCTTGGAAGGACACCAGATGTAGCTTTCTGGTGGCAATAAACCTATTTCTACAGCACGTTGCAAACCACCTGCCATCCTTTTCCCATCAAAGATAAGGAGCATATTGCACTGCAAAAGCACCCAGGAGATGCACTGATTCAATGAATAAAGATGCACTCCCCAGAAAAAAGACTCAGCTGCATTAATCCTTCTCAATAAGGAATCCCTGCTGAAGTTTTAAAGCTGCTTCATTCTCCAAAATCAGGAATCACCTCTCTTCACTGTTGCTTAAAAGCATAGGAATGGAGAAACATAAATGCCTCATGCAATTTCTTTTTTTTTTTTTTCCAAAACAAATTCACATCATCCACTTTCACGTAATTTAATATTAGATATGATTAATGGAAATATAACTATGTTAATTTGTCTTCCTGCTGGGCCTATGTTAGCCCAGTTCGTATGCTTTGGGATGACTTTTTTGATTTCTTCTTTCACAACGTGATGAACTGTAATAAAACTCAGAACCCACATGAGACAATCACTGCCCTTCAACACATATCACAAGTGAATACTGCTCTGCCGGAAATAAGTTAAATAGTTTGCTGTTTTAACTTAGATTTTTGTTGTAATGGTTCTTATGCAAAGTCCTTTACAGTGTATCAATTTAAGTGTCACAGATACCATAGGAAAAGACACAAAAGGTCTTAACTACAGATCGGCTTATGTAACTGCTCACCATCTTTACTAATTTTCTGGGGAAAGCCCGAAGAAAGGAACAAGAAAAAAAAAGCCTATTTTTCATCCTCCTCCTCTGGGGGAAAAAAAAAAAGTCAACCCCTAATATGGAACGGAAAAGCCCTTTGGTCAGCTCAGGCCAGTGGACCTGGCTGTGTCCCTCCCTACCCCTCGCCCCAGCCCTTTACAGGGACGGCCGCTGCAAGCAGAGTCCCTGAGCTGCCCTGTGCCAGACAGCTCCAACAGCAAGTCCCTTCCACTCTCCTGCAACAGACAATAACACGTGAGCATAAGATACACTAAAATTCTTACAGCAGCACGTACATACTTGGAAGCAGTAGGAATGAGGCAGTAAGACTCACTTGAGAGGGTGTACTTGTTAGCTCCATCTTCTCTTGGGACTTTTCCTTTGCTAGCCGTGCAGCTTCTTTGAATTCCTGGAATTTTTCTGCAAACTGAACGTATATGTGTTTAAAAAAAAAAAAAAAAGAGAGAGGAGGTATGAAGTAGTTGAAGTAGTTACATTACATGCACAATATAATGCTATACTTAACATTGTAGTGTCGAACTGTCAGTAGAATTTTTAAGTTTTTTCATCTTATTAGAGCCTCACTTGAGAGAGTTACACAGTGGCATAACCTCCAGTACTTCTCAGACACAATGCACTCTAATAACATTGCAGGAAAATCGCAATGCAACAAAGTTTCATCTGTTGCTGATAGTGTTAAAAAAAAACAATCAACCAAAACAACCAAAGAACACTGTACCCCTCAGTACATGAGCAGAGGGGTGCCCAGCAGGGAGAGGGAGGGGATTGTCCCCCTCTGCTCTGCCTTCCTGAGGCTCCATCTGGAGTACTGCGTCCAGGCCTGAGGCCCCCAGCACAAGAAGGGTGTGGAGCTGTTGGAGTGGGTTCAGAGGAGGCCACGAAGATGATCAGAGGGCTGGAGAACCTCCCCTTCAAAAACACGCTGGAGCTATGAAGGAGCTGGGCTTGTTCAGCCTGGAGAAGAGAAGGCTGTGGGGAGACCTCATCGCGGCCTTCCAGTATTTAAAGGGAAATTAGAAACAGGAGGGAAATCAACTTTTCAAAAGAGTAGATAGTGATAGGAGAGGGGGGGAATGGATTTAAGCTGAAGGAAAGAAGATTTAGATTAGACATCAGGGGGAAGTTCTTTACCGAGAGAGTGGTGAGGTGTTGGCAGAGGCTGCCCAGAGAGGTTGTGGATGCCCCGACCCTGGAGATGTTCAAGACCAGGTTGGACGGGGTCCTGGGTAACCTGATCTGGGTAACCTGATCTGGGGGTTGGTGGCCCTGCCTGTGGCAGGAGGTTGGAACCTGATGATACTTGGGGTCTCTTCCAACCTGGGCCATTCTATGATTCTGTGAAATTTAGAAGGTATAAAGGCTACCTTTGTTTGACACAGTCTCAACTATTTTAATTAGAAATTCATTCGCTATTCAAGATATAAAAAAATCTTATTATCTTTAAACGTCTCCTGGTAGGCTATTAGTACTTGAGAAAGTATCATTTTTCTCCTCTGGTATCCTGTATTTCAGCTGGCAGGTTATTTAAAAGCATACGTTTCCTGAATACAGGAAGACACAAAAAATACCATGCTCAAACACTAATCCAGTGTCAAAAAAGGTCTCAGAACAGATGATGAAATCTGCAACAGAACTCCAGAACTGGATGATACTCATTTAGGACTCACAGACAGACCCCAAAATCTCACATGTAAGCTATTATTTAAGTCAGTTTGAGAACCAGAAGACTGGTAAATGGAAAACATGATGCAGAGGTTTAGAATACATGACTGGAGAAACACAAGGCAGTAAACATGATCCTCTGTATCACACTGGCAGAAACTGTAAAAAAAGGACAGTGAATAGAACATGTAACATTCTGAAAAAGAGCCAGCAAGGCTAATGTAGGGGGTATTTTCATCAATTTACTAGAATTCCTTGAGACATTCGAGTGATGGGTAACAGCAATCTCTTGATACAATCCCTAATTAACAAAGATGAGATCTCATGGTACAAAAAGAGCACTATGGAGGATTAATAGTCTAAGGAAAAGATGAAAAATTGTGGAAGGATAATACTCACAATGACACTTATGTCACGTAGCATACTCTTAAATTATTCAGAATAAATCAGGTCAACTGATTTAAAGGGATAGGACAGGAGCATTTCCTCCCATATGGAAGAATGCTATCAAACACACCAAGTTATATTCTGGATGCGAAATTAGTTTGTTTTTGATGAACATCATGGGACATTCTGCTCCTCCTACTTCACAAACAAGAGGAACCACGCTACAAAGTCCTGGTACTGTGAAGGGAACACTCTTTGATGCAGAAATAATGTTTTAAGTACCACTGACTTCTGCCTGACTCCTGATGGAACAACCTCAAAGTGAATTTATCGTCTGACATATTGAGAAAAGGTCTAATGAAGATGAACAAATGTTTAATTAATTTTCTTTTATTCTGCTTGCGTGCAAAGAGTTGATTACCGTGCTTTTATTTTTTAATCAAATATTCTCACAGTCACAATTACAATACAGAAAGAGGCTAGCACTGATGCTCTCTACTCTGGTAATCAGTTTATAAATGACAAAGGTAAATGAACCAAACGGCACAAAAGCCAAATGCTTACTACATGTTTTAGAAATCTTCTGTTGTTTAGAGCAACACAGCTAAGCAGATAGTGATATAAGAATAAACATTTCATTCTAAGTCCTGACATGTATGTACATATTACATTGGACTTTTGAAATCAGTCACAGAGTTCTTGTGGTTGTAGGTTCTCCGGAACCTAAAATATTTCACTGGGGGCTCAGAGACTCTACTGAAAAAACAGTTAAATCTAATAAGGCTGTTCTCTTCGGGACTCTGACACATCAAATACATTAAAAAGTTCCAGAACGAATTTCAAGGCAACTTTTTGAAGCAACCTGTTCCTGAGTGAATCTGAGAACAATTTCCTAAAAACATCCTGAGGATTTATCACTATAATCTTCAGAATAGGTCTGTGACTTATTATTTTTCTCAACAGGTTTGTGTATTCTTCATGAATCACAGCAATCTGAGTAACTGCTTATCAAACACATCCTTTTGACAAAATATCTACTGTACCTTTTTGGATTATTTTTACAACAGCAATATAAAGTTTCAAGCCAAGCCTATATTGAAAACTCTTAAGACATCAGTGTGATGGCAGCAAAAGAATGGGATTAGCTTGGCCATTAAGTATCACTTGAGGAGAGCAAGGAAAGAGTGACAAAAAGGACAGATGGAAAAATAAATAAATATATATATATGAATATATACATGTATTTATTGGCAAGAACAATTCAGTGTTGAAAGCCTGGCAAAAACAGCGTATGCATGACTACAGCATGACAGAGGCATTTCATGATTAAGAAATGCAAGGAAGTACCTGAAACAAATAAACTGAATTAACATTTGTGCTAGATCTTTTGAGATATCAACAGAAGTTATGACCATGTTGGCCAGCAAATGCCTCTAGGACATATACACACCAATGCAAACAACAAAGTTCACTGAAGCAATGACGTGCAAAAACGCACACGCATAGTTACAACATTAGTATCACTCAATCTTGTGAATGTGTTGCTTGGCTTGGGGATT
>WBMW01003698.1:481457-513301 GCA_013396635.1 Penelope pileata | reverse complement strand
TTTTTTTTTTTTTGAGACAAGCCGATCTTTACTTGAACACATACTATATATTCCGTTTTATTGCAGTCAGGTTTCCAGATCTTCTGTATACTTCAAAGATGAAAAAATTCTGCTTAATGTAGAAACATGTTCTTAAACTGAACGTCTTTATCTGGAGAAAGACTACACTTATACAGGTTCCCAGACTTATCTACCAGAGCCATATTAATAGCAAAAGGTATTATAGCAGTGGTCTCAGCAACTACATCACCACTTAGAGAAACAGCGTTTACTGCTTTCCTCGGATTAAGGCTAACTAACCTCCTGCACAAGTAGACCAACAATAAAAAAAAAAAAAGAAACGCTGTGCCTGCATGATTAATTATTTCAACTTTTGTATTGCAACAAGAAACAGTACTTTTCTTTTACATGGAATAAATTTTGCACTACTTTTACCTTAAGCTTACAAATGTTAAAATATCTGTAACAAGATGCACTACAAGCAGAAAAGTTAAAGTGAATGTGGCTTACAAGACAAAAGTACATAAGACTATCAGTAACTTTTCTTCCAGGCCATCGCAATATAGGAGAAACACTAAATTGTCTCCTTTTTTAAACTCATGAAGAATTGTAACAGAAGGACAACTTAGAGAAGACTAACAATTAGTAATTAGAAATCATGATGAGCACACATTGTAACAGCTTCAATCTCCTCCCTTTTCTCAGTCAGTTAAGAGAAAATCCACACATACGAAAGTGTTAAAAGCATGTTGTCATCATGACCTATGTTGTCTTTTTACATTATAAGGACAGATACAGAATTTTGTTTGTTTGTTATTTGTAAATAACAAGACTGATTCAAGACACAAGCAGCAGGAATCAAAGATTCTTAAGCTGTTTGGCTGGCCAAACATGGCTCATACTTACTTTTGAAAGATGGTGCTCAGATGAAAATCCCAAGCCATAGACTGTATTCGCTCTGCTGTCTGCCCATTGGCCAAACTTCTGGGATGTTTTCGTAAATGTCATGTTGGGAGTGATAGTGCTATTTATTATTGCCTGAAAAAAAGTAATAGTTGTAAAAAAATAACTTTTTTTTTTTTATTCAAGTTTTTTTAGACTTACTCGTAATTGAAACTACCAACACTGCTGTCAAGTATCTGTGTACACAGAATGAGACACAAACTAGCAACTAGGGAACTATCTTCAAATTCAGTCACAGCTAAAATCATGAAAGCTTATGTTTATGTACATTCTGTGGAAAAAAAATAAAAGCAAAAGCTGGGGGAGTACCTGTTAGCAACTGCAAGTAGTGATTTAATAGTTAGTGAGTATAAAAAAAATCCTTTAAAACATCCACATAGGCTGAGAACTGAAGAACTAGCAGTATTCCTTCTCACAAGTGTGCTTCTTTGACCCCTAAAGCAATGCATCCCAAGCTCTGCTGCTGCAATTCCCCCTTCTGCATACGCAGTTCTCACTGGAAAACATGCACTAAAAGAATGGTGTTTTTTTTTTTTTTAAACTTTCCATATTGCAAAACTTGTTCTCCTCTCAAGAAAAGATCATAGAATCCTAGGATGGCTGGGGCTGACAGGGACCTCTGGGTTCATCTGGCTCAGGGCCCTGGGCACCCAGGACAGGGTGCCCAGGCCCACATCCAGGAAGCTTTTGAAGGTCTCCAAGGAGGAGACTCCACAGCCTCTGAGCAACCCATGCCAGTGCTCCAGAGGCAGCACAGCACAACAAAACTGGCAGCTTCTACAGGGGCTTTGGCAGCTCTACTATGCCTGCATTAAATCGGAAGAGCAAATGTGGATGAAGCTGAGGATGTCCAACAGGCAGTTCTGTCTGGTAACCATTGCCTCAAAATGCAAGTTTTGGCTACCAATGTGAACAACTGTGAAGTTTTGGAGTGCTTGAAAGCTTACACTTGAATCAACAAGCTTCATCAGGTAAAGAATAGGATTTTCTGTCTGACTGAAGAACCATCTGCAGCCTTAATTGTCCACAAAATGTATCCAATTTCCAGAAAAGACATTAGACAGTGAAGACACTGGTAATTCAGACAACATTCTCTTTTTTTTTTTTTTTTTATGCTTAAAGTTGAGGGCCCAAATAAAGACAATGAGCTTGCAACTGCACTGAGGCTCCTAGTTGACATCAACAGAAACAGCTGTCTGTGTCATGTGGAACAGAAGAGATAGCATGAGACAGAGACTTATTAGAAAGAAGTTCTGGAGTTCTGTCTTTCTGTATCCTTCTTGTCTTAGAACTCAGAAGGCCTCTTTTCGAAATAATCTGGTGGAAGTCTATAACAGAACGGTTAAAGCTCATCTAAAGCTCAGCCTCCTTCCGTGTGGAAGCTGTCAACAGCAGCACATTTGAAGCAAACTATCCTGGGGACAGTGCAGAAAGTGGTCTTCCTCCCAAGTCAAGCTCCAGCTTGACTGCTTTCTTAAGCCCTACTTCCATTCATGGACTGGTTAATTTGAACTAGTATTAGAGATTTGGGAGAGCAGGTATTTTGTCACTGGCGTAACATTCCTCAATGTAGAAGAGGACTGGGACTTAGGACCTGCAAGCAACAGGCAGGTTGGAAGCCTGAGGACTGGAATCTGCTGCAGTGATTGCAAATCCAGTGCAAAACCTAGGAGGAATCAACCACTTTTCTGCGGAGACTGCTCACTGCTTCAGCTGAGACCACGCACCTGGTTGCACAAGAGGTAACCCAAGAACAGGCTGCATGGACCCAGAGGGGCTACCAGTTTTGACAGCAGTCTGCATTTAGGTTGAAATATCTAAATTACCTCCTTCCCTTTGGTAGGAAGAAAAATTTTTAGAAAAGTTATTGTACTGAGAAAGGGTTGCTGCTATTCTGCCCTTTGTTTTCCAACAGAGAAAAATAAGGATGCTCCACTCCAGCTGACAGTATTAGCCTGAGGATAGCCAGTTTCTCACTGGGAAGATTACAGTCAGATCCCACTGATACAAAGACAAGTCCTTTCATTAGAAACACCAATTTTAAAAGAAAATTAAGGCTTTCAATTGTCTCTGAATTAAAAGCACTAGCGTGCTCAATCTCTCATGTTTACTTGATTATGCTTTAAAAGTGTGCAATGCTAGAGCATGTCACAGATGCAGGCAGTATATTAGATATGAATCTCTCATATATTCAGCTTTAAAAAAAAGGTTTTAAAAATTATTATTTATTATTAAACCTGTCTCATCTATGCAAATAGGTACTGTTTCAACAGCTCTCCTCTGTGCCAGGAGATTGCACTGTAGAGTCACCAGGATAACAAACCTCAAATATTTCATCAACTTTTAAGAACGTTGTTAGTCTAAATGTACAAGAATATCTTAAAAACAAAACAGAGTCAATCTGACAGGCAGACATTTAGCTTTTGAAGAAAGTGATCTTGTTATCTTTAGATTCGGTTGGAATAATAAAACAGCTTTCATGTTTTCCTTTCAAATGAGTTTAGCTCTGAGAAAATAGAGCATGTGTCTAACTAAGCTGTTCATTTTCCTGGCTGCAAACCCAGCACCCACAAGAAAAACAGCAGCAGTCAAAAAACGAAAATCTTGCACTAAAGATGACGGCAATAATAATTAAGACACACACAGTATCTTTGAACTTTGTCAAAGGAAGGTCGCAGAAGACCTGGGCTTGTGGGACTTATTTACAACCTGTATTTAGCATTATTAATTTAACTTGTTACTAGTTTATTTTACAAGTCATTAAAATGCAAGGATCAACTGTTACAATAAAGCTGATGACTGACTTGAATTAGAAATATTACATGCATGTCTTATGGAACCTACAGATGAAAACCACTCTTTTCCAGAGTCACCTTGTGTTTTAGATGAGCACAAATTCCCGTATTTTTTCTAATTTTGTATCTGTGAAAATAGTATCAGAGCATTCACTGGTATTCTAAGAACCACTTTGCTTGTTTTCCTTTCTTAGTAGCTGCCAGAGACTGAATGGAAAAGACAATGGGATTATGAGAATAACCTTAATGTCTGTCTGCAGCATTACTGGAGAAATAATGGAGGCTTCCTTCCATCACCTAGTAGAAAAAAGTACTAAGGCACAAGAAGATATGAAGAGACTATATAATTAATGAGAACTGAAAGCCTTAGCAACAGCTTCTCGATGTTGTCATGTTATATTGCATAACAGATATTATTTTTCAGGCATCCTCTTCATTCCCTGCATTGTATGAGAAAAAGCTTGCATAAAAGACATTTACTTGAGGTCAGCCTTGAGTTCTACCAGATTATTTGCATCAGCATCTCTCTGAGATGGGTGAAAGAGATCCAGACACTGTATGTGACCATAAAATATGTCCTGTTCAGTGAACATCTTATGGTCCCAGAGGTAAAATAGAGGGAGATGCAACATCTTTTGTATAAGGTGGGTGTTTTAAGAGGACACAGTAGCTTCAGAAGAAAACATTACACAGAGGTAGGACACTAGCGAACAGGCTTAGAAAGTATATAACCTAGAATACATAGCCAGAATAATCTCACAAAGAACAGTTAAATCTACCTAAATACTAATATCCACAAGAACCATTAGCCCAATCACTTGCCCAGCTATGCTTTCTTTCACATAAGCATCGATTTACAAACCAAAATTGACAAAAGTTCACACAGTTTTGAGAAGGATGAAGCTGTTTGGACAAGGATGAGTTACACTTGGCTGCTACATCACCCAGCTTATAAAATACATTTGAGTCTGTAGAAAGAATAAGCAGAACTTGTTTCGACAGGACCTATCTCAGATGGATTTGGCTCACAAACCAACTGATATGGAATAAGGAAAAAAAGCCTCTCAAAATGCACAAAAGATCTCTGCAGGCAAATTCAAGTGAATCTGAGATGTGTGGTAGGATTTCTCAGAAGTGAGTGAAGATAGTGTCTTAAAAATGTCCTGTTTCAAGCAGCGAGATTTAGTGACGCTCAGTCAATCAGTACGGGAGTTAAATTTTATTCAGGAAATCTACTGAAACCTAGGGGAGGGGAGCGGAGATCTACAAACATGGTGTGGCTTGCTTGTGGTTTTCCCTTTCAAACTAGCACCAAAACTCCTTTGCTTCAAGATACTCCGAGAAAATAAACAAAGAATTCTTCCAGTTTCTAATACAGAAAAACAAATTTGTTTAAAAACATTTATAGCAAACAGCTAAGAGAAAAGATCTCTCTGTACTCTGATTTGAAACACTCAGCTTATGTCTGGCTGTACAAGCAGTCTGAGGACTGCTGCTTCTTCAGGGCTGCAGGGAGTAGCTGGTGAAGTCTTGCTCCTTGAGGGAAAGAAAAGGACCTAAAGAGTGGAAAGGGGCAAGGATGACAGAAACAGGACTATGACTCAAACCTTTCTCAGGCTTTCTTTTCTACAGTCCAGGTGAACAGACAGCTCAGCTGCCACCACTTACCAACTCATGGCTCAGCACATAGGCCATCATAACTGAGGAGCCATGTGCACTTAATTCTCTCCAACGTACAAACCCATAGGGTACTATGTGCCTCACCAGCACTGTGGCTTTCAAGAAAACCTAGTAGGATCAACTATTTATTCCCCTGAGGGATGAGAGCTGCAAAACTAACAGTCTGACAATTGTTTCTGGCAGTTGGCAACATGTAAATTTCAGACATTGTCAATGTAAAATTTGCTTAAAAACCAAAACTGAATAAAGATTATTTTGGTTTCAAAACCCAAAACCAGAGAAATAATTTGCACACTTTTTTTTTTTTTTTTTAAATTTTTTTGCTAATTTAACACTTCTGTGTGACCGACAGTATGAAGCATGGTATGCTCAGAAATCACTAGTGGTACTGACACCTCACTGTATGCCATATAGCAGAGAGATTATCTGGATGCACTCTGAATTCACAAATGCTTTACATCTACATTTAGCCCTTCATACATAACACACTTTATATGCACGTACATGTTTAAAAATGATATGAGTATGATTAAAAATAAAAGCATTATGCTGAAAACCTCCTAAAAGTTCTGCCACTGGTCCTCCTGGTGTGTTTCAGAGCAGTGCAGTGATACCTAAAACAATGGTTCTTAATCATGACTGGGATCTCAGATCTTAGATACATAGTGCTTGAGGTGAAAATATGAGTAACACTGCAGCAATCAGAGAGAATAAATAAAAGTGACAGATTGCATTATCAATATACTTTGCCAATAGCACTAAAAAACACAAAGGAAATGCTGCAGTAGACAAAAGAGTGCATAAGCAGATGAAAAACTATTTGACAATGCAACTCAGCAGTCGCATTGCAAGAACTGTAGTTCTAGACAGGCAACAGAACTCCAGTATTGGAAGAAGAGTTTTGCAAGCTGTGCAGATCTGTTTAGGTGTTGTAAGCTGTGCAGATCTGTTTAGGTGCTACAGATTACAACTAGTAGTATTGATTTCATGTAAGTCCCAGCCCCAAAATCTTTTACAAACAGTCAAGAAAAAGGTTTCTTAATTATTTGACAGAGGCAAAAGTCACTTGAAGGAAGGCTGGCAACGGAAGAAACAAAGAATCAAACTTTGAAAAATTTTGGTAAGCTTCTATACAAAATCAAATCTCAATTGCCTGAGCTCATACAGGGATCTTTGACAAAAAAATTACAACATAATTCTGTATGATAGAACTTCTTCCTCCTCAGTTAAAATAGCAATACTCTTGATATTTTTAAAAATGCACAGTAATGATCTTCAGCTTTCAACAAATAGACAAGGAATCTCCATGAAAACTGCTATGCTTTAACAAAGCATTTTAGTTTCAGCCATCATGAATGGTCACATCTCCAGAAGTAGTAACAAAAAGCACCTTGAAAGATTACAGTTTTTGCTAACACTTTGTAAAATTTTAATGTTCTTTTTGATGAGATTTCTGACATGCTGTTTGCAAAAGTACTGCTTTAATTCCCACTTGGGGTAGAACACAAGAAACAGTTGAGTATTTTCCACAAGTCTTCTAAATTTTGATCCTAACGTTTCTTACAGCAGTAGTTCAACATGTTATCTTTTCTAATTTAGAAAAGGGAAAAAACAAACATAACCCTTGCCCCAAATGCAACCCAAATGACTTTTGCTGAACGCTTACTACGGAGAGCTTTATTAAGAAGGAATCATCACAATCTGTACTGCAAAAATTGAAAGATTAGGTAACAAGAAGGATTTACTGAGTGATTACATGCAGTGAACAGATGTCTTTCATAATGCTGAAACCAATGATTTAATACATCATTCGATGCCAAGATAGAAACAACTCATTGTAACACTATTTGTAGTTTTTAGTACATCTCACAGGCAATACCTTTTAGATGGCTCAGTATTAACAAGTCATCACTTAAATTCAGCAACAGATTTATCAAAGTCTATATGAACACAAGGAAAACAGTATTCTCCAAAGAACACTTAAAACATCTAATGAAACAATATAACCATTTTAACACATCACTAATCTCTTGCAAAGATACTGACTAAGGCACCTGAGAAGATACACTAAGGACATCAGACTGGAACATAAATACAAGAGTCAATCAGCAAGTGAGTCTTCTCTAAAATAAAATTTACCTTTGAGCCATCCAAACTGATTATCCTGTAGACATTTCTTGTGCTGTCATAGAAGTAGGACACAGTAACAGCATGCTTGCTGGTGGGAACCCAGTTCTTCTTAGTGTTTGGGTCAATCTGGAAGACATGAGCTCGGGTGCTGAAGATAGGTTGTTCCCTGAAGGACAGAAAGCAAAAGTTTTGAACCTGACTTGAGCAATACAAGTTATTTACCAGTTGTTTACCATTGTTGCATACAAGTTATCTACCCGTTGTGCCCACTAGGATGCGCACATATCACTTTTATTTGGTTACGTTTTCCTAAGAATTTATGTGTTGCTTCATACAACAGATAAAGGGCATTAACATACATATGCAAGCAAAACGCAAGCCTTCAGAAGCAAAAATCAGCACTTAAATGTAGTGTCAGATAAAGACAGACACCTCTAAACAAAGATTCAGCCTTGTCCCGTCACCTCCTCAACCACAACTTTCCATCTATCCCTTTAAGCTGACATTAATACCTGTGCAGCTTTATCTCATTGCACTGCACATTGCAGAATGAGTGCAGCTTTGAACATTCATCTTGTCAAAAGCATTTTAATACTCCGATTTTTCAAATCAATCTTAGGTAATAATCTGATATTGGACTGGCTAATTAAACACAATTACTCTAAAACTGATGTTAATTAGTATTAGGAACATCCTAATAGTTGCGAAACTCTCACTTTTTGGAGCTTCACATCTGAATGTTTTCACAGCAACACTAAATACATACAACATAAATGGTT
This sequence comes from Penelope pileata, assembly GCA_013396635.1. NCBI lineage: Eukaryota > Metazoa > Chordata > Aves > Galliformes > Cracidae > Penelope > Penelope pileata. Next base: position 504,954 of record WBMW01003698.1, on the reverse strand, counting down.
CAAAGTTAACTGCTTAGCAAATAAAATCATGTAAGGTAAAAAAATAAGTTGTAAACTTTAAAATCATCTTATTTTTCCTCATGATCATTATTATGATGTGGTCTGGAAAAAATATAGGGATGCAAACCAAGACATGTAGGAATGGGATCAGGAGAGCCAAGCCACAGCTCCAATCCCTGCCATGGGCAGGGCTGCCACCCACCAGATCAGGCTGCCCAGGGCCCCATCCCACCTGGTCTTAAGCACCTCCAGGGATGGGGCATCTACAGCTTCTCTAGGCAGCTGTGCCAGTGCCTCACTATCCTCTGAGTAAAGAATTTATTCCTAATGTCTTGTTTGTCTACCCTCTTACAGCTAAAACCATTACTCCTTGCCTATCACTACACTCTCCATCTTTCTCCTTGGAAAGATGTGACCTTTAAGATCCCTTCCAATCCAAACCACTCTGTGATTCTAGATAGCATTGCAAAGAAATTAAAAAATATTTCAGCATTGCTAAGATGGTTGTCATTTTAAAATTACCTACATTTTACTGACAAATAGATTGTTACATTCTTCAGGGAATGTTTCGCCAAATTCAAAAGAAATAAACTACAGGTATTTCAATTTGGGTTTAACTTTGTAGGTTTGAACTATTTTTCTTTCTCCCATTTCTAGGATGGTAACAAACATCTTTTGTCCCTGCCCTCATTTCCCTTTAAGTAGGAGGTTAAGCTCTTAATACATTTTTCTGTCAAAAATGAAAGCAAAAGCAAAAAAAGCTAGGACTTGGAGTAATCACAGTCAAAGAGTTTCAGTCTGGCCTCATTATAAATGAGTACATGTGAACTCTCAGTAACATCTCTGCAGCTTGGCAGTGGCAGCACTCAGGAACAGCTGCCTTCAGCAGCAGAATCGTATCCCTCAGCATGGAGTTAAAGCTCCTCTCAGCTTATCTGCCAGAAGACGTGGTGTTCTCCTACGCTGGGTGTTAGAAGAAATGATTGTAGGAATACAGAACAGACTAAACACAGTATTGTTCCAGTGGAAGCTACAGGAGAACACACGCAGTCTAGGGAGATCAACGCACATGTTAGTCCTCCATAGAGATGTCACAGTACACTTAACATCATCTAACATTCTCCTTATATCACCCAGTTACATGAGGTTGGCTAGCTGTTTTCCCGATCCCAACCCCTTTCACAAACAGAAAAGCTATGCAAAAGTGACTTTTACAGCCCTTCTGTTTTAACATAATCTTTACACTAACCGCTCTTTTGAATACCTAGAATAACTTCATCATACTTAAACTTTCATTCTTGCCTTCAATGTTAGGTAAAAGCATCTTCCAGTTACCTCCCAGTTAAGCATACCCAAAGGTAATGTAATGCATATTACCATAATGCAACTAGTTCTTTAACACTGAGACAATTTAAGAGCTTATCAACACGAAAAAGTCTTAGAAGCCATCCAGAATTATCTGGATGAAGACTGACAATAGAAGAAAATGGTGGCCCTAACTACATCAAATGGAAAAAAAAAAGAGCTGAATCTAAATCATAGATGTGTGGTTAATGAATACACATTTGACCAGAACTGCCATTCAATTCTACCACAGTACAGAATCTCACACAACTGAGACATTTAAAAGTCAAGATTTTACTACATACAAGGCGGGTGAAAACTGTACAACTAAAGCAGCTAGGAGTGCCTCTGAAAGCTCTGAGATGCTGCTCTCCTGTACTGCCAGCACAAAAAGTTTCCACAGCCCCAGCTATGTCTCCTCAATTTGATTAGATGGTCTGCATATTCCTGCTGATTGCTCAGCAGTGTTTCTCAAACACAAACCAGAGCACTTAGCAAGGCACACGTGTGCCCAATATATACACTACAGTTAGGTACAAAACAGCATTAACAGAACTCACATGTAGTTTTTTATTACTTCTGATAAACCAGTTAAAGTGTTTCCACTCTTTAACTGAAATCACAGGTGTTTGCTGTCTACAAGCTATCTACATTCTGAAGATAGAGTAGCAGACCGCTAAAAAAAACCCATGGAATAAAAAGCACAAACTAATTAGATAAATCATGATTTACCCAGATTACTGGGGTACTGGGGTAATTCAGAGTTTTTTCAACAAGAATCCTAAACTTCAGATGAATCTAGAATGTGTTTTGACACTTGATGAACATTTATACTGATTACTTCTTTGCACAAATGGAAGTTACCTTATCTCTACAGGATGAAGACTGTTACAGAATCAGTCACTGGTTTGCCAGTATTGTCCTTCAAAGATGCTGTATAACTACACCACTTGTACTTTCCCATGACAACACACTGTAGAGCTACTTTAATTCTAGATTTGCTGAAACATTCAGATACGAACAGAAGTTAATATGTAAAGCACATACAGTATTTACAACTTCAGTTAACCAGACCTTACTCTGAGACTTCTTGTTCTTCTGTTATCCAAACGGGATGTGATGCCCTCCCAGTCAGGAAGGTTAAATTAACTTAACTGAAGTAGTATTACTTATTTACAAGAACAGCTCCCTTTTTCCCTTGCTAAGTGCCAGAACACAAACAGTGTATACATCTGTCTGTATGTGCCTACATACATGTGTATATATATGCACACATAAATGTAGTTTTGCCAATACAGAGCTGCAAGAGAAGACAAGAACATTTTTAAATAAGAAAAAGTAATCCCACAGAAACTATCAGTTTCTTCCCTCTCTTCCTCTTTCAGCTTTCCCTTAACATTCGTTCATGACCACAAAGTACTTAGTATTCTGTATTTAGTACTCATTAAAGACAACATAAGAATTAAGACAAGAACTCTGCTAATTACAAGGAGTCATTCACTTTTCCAGAAATATCCTAAATAAGAGAAGAAACTAGCAGACTTCCATGGTAACACAGATGGACTATCAGAAATGTCCGCTCAGGCATGGCAGAAACATTAAAGCTAATATGCTGTTCTTAATTTGCTTAGATGACAACATTACAATGGCCAAACAGACTAAAAAGTAGTAAGTGGTAAATCTTCCTGGACTTAAGTGGCAATGTGAGGGGTAAAGAAGGATGGTGAGCACCAGTCAAGCAGGTAGAGCCACATCATTCTTCCCCCCTCCCCTCACAGTTGTTGATGATGATGGCATCAGCCCCACCAGGGGGGATGCCATACTGGATCTGTTTCTCACTGTTATGGTTTGACTCAGCAGATAGCTAAGTCCTGCACAGTTATTCACTCACCCTCCTCCCTCCCCAAATGGGACGGGGGAGAGAAGTAGAGAGATATGCAGTAAAATGCTGAAACTGGAGAGCAAGAAGAAAACGCACAGGCACTGGAAGCAGGGACAGGTACCCTGGGAAGAGTATAAGGAAGCTGCTAGGCTGTGTAGGGATGGCGTCAGGAAAGCCAAGGCCCAACTTGAACTAAGCTTGGCAAGGGATACCAAGAACAAGAAAGGCCTCTACAGGTACCTCAACAAGAAAAGGAAAAGTCCAAGAAGACGTACCCTCCCTAGTGAGCAATACAGGCAGGCTGGCAACAACAGACATGGAGAAGGTTGAAGTACTCAACAACTTTTTTGCCTCGGTCTTCTCTGACAAATGCTCATCACACAACCCTTGAACAGATGGTTTGGAAGGAGGGGACTGGGAAGCAATGTTCCTCCCACTGTGAGAGATCAGGTCCATGATCACCTGAGGAACCTGAACATCCACAAGTCTATGGGTCTCAGTGAGATGCATACCAGAGTCCTGGGGGAATTGGCTGATGTAGTTGCCAAGCCACTCTGTTATATTTGAAAAGTCACGGTAGTCAGGTGAAGTCTCTGGTGACTGGAAAAGCGGCAACATAACACCCATTTTTGAGGAGGGCAGAAAAGATGACCCAGGGAACTACAGACCTCACCTCTGTGCCGGGGAAGATCATGGAGCACATCCTCCTGGAAGCCATGCTAAGGCACGTGGAAGAGAGGGAGGTGATATGAGACAACTAGCATGGCCTCACCAAGGGCAAGTCCTGCCTGATCAGCCTGGTGGCTTTCTATGATGGTGTAACTGCATCAATGGGCAAGGGAAGAGTCACTGATATCATCTATCTGGACTTCAGTAAGGCCTTTGACATGGTCCCCTACAACATCCTTCTCTCCAAACTGGAAAGATATGGATTTGATGGGTGGACTGTTTGATGGATGAGGAACTGGCTGCAAGATTGAACCCAGAGAGTGGTGGTCAATGGCGCAATGTCTGGTTGGAGATCAGTGACGAGTGGTGTTCCTCAGGGGTCAGTCCTGGGACCAATACTCTTCATCAATGACATGAACAGTGAGATCGAGTGCACCCTCAGCAATTTTGCAGATGACACCAAGCTGTGTGGTGTAGTTGACATGCCTGAAAGACAGGATGCCATCCAGAGAGACCTGGACAGACTGGAGCAGTGGGCCCAGGAGAACATCATGAGGTTCAAAGCCAAATGCAAGGTCTTGCACCTGGGCTGTGGAAACTCTCACTATCAATACAAACTGAGGGACAAAAGGATGGAGCACAGCACTGCCAAAAAGAACTGTGGGGTACTGGTGGATGGCAAGCTGGACATGAGCCAGCAATGTGCCCTTGCAGCCCACAAAGCCAACTGTGTCCTGGGCTATATCAAAAGCAGCATGGCCAGCAGGGCGAGGGAGGTGAGCCTGCCCCTCTGCTCTGTGCTGGTGAGACCTAACCTGCAGCACTGCGTCCAGATGTGGAGTCCTCAGCACAGGAGAGACATGGACCTGTTGGAGCACATCCAGAGGAGGGCCACAAAAACCTCTCCTACGAGGACAGGCTGAGCGAGCTGGGGCTGTTCACCCTGGAGAAGAGAAGGCTCCAAGGTGACCTGATAGCCTTTCGGTATCTAAAGGGGAGCTATAAGAAAGAAGGGGACAGACTCTTAAGCAGAGTCTGTGCTGATAGGACAAGCGGAAACAGTTTCAAACTAAGAGAGGGAAGATTTAGGTTAGATTTAAGGAAGATATTTTTTACAGTAAGGGTGGTAAAGCACTGGAACAGGTTGCCCAGAGAGGTGGTGGAAGCCTCGTCCCTGGATACATTCAAGGTCAGGCTGGACTGGGCTCTGAGCACCCTGATCTAGCTGTAGGTGTCCCTGTACATTGCAGGGGAGTTGGACTAGATGACCTTTAAAGGTCCCTTCCAAGTCTAAGGATTCTGTGATTCTACGAAATTCTGTTGATATGTGATCTGTCCTAGGCTAGGCTTAGGAGACAAGCCTGTCTGCTCTTAGTTGAGTGAACTGTGTTTTCAACCATTCTTTCCATTTTGACATCTTAATACTTCCTCTTCAAAAAAAAAAAAAAAGTGGACTAATGAATTTAAGTACCTATAGGTTTCTATATCTGAGACTAACTAAAGCTTTCACAAAAGAAACCTAGGCTAATACAGAAGGTTAGAAAGAACTTTTCCTTGCTAACCCACAATTAGCATTTTCTACCAAAAAAAAAAAAAAGAGAGAAAGAAAACCACACCAGAAAACACACACACACAAAACCAGTATCATTCTTTGATTACTTAATTTCTTAATTATGGTAAGAACGGCAAGGCCACTGAAAAGCAGATATGATCTTCTACAGCAATAGCTGATGTCCTACTCGCCTGCCCTTCCACTGTGTTAAAAAGAAGAAGAAAGAAATGAATAGCTCCTTCTAACTGATGTTGGGCTAAACTGACACGGTTTTGGTAGCAAAGGTGCTGCACAGTGGTCAGAGACCACTCTGTGGACATGCAAGAAGGAAGAAGGAGAGGGGCTATAGAAAGCAGAAGCACAGTGGGAAGCAGCCAAGCAGAGGCTCAAGCAAACATCTGCCCAAGGGTCAGAGGGTGATACAGAATCAGCTATGACTTTGAGGGGATGTTAGCTTGTGGACAAGCAGGATAAGGAACAGGAAGCAGAAAAAGAAAAGGAGCCACCAGGCACTGATCCCTGTCTCCTGGTCTGTGCACTGGATGGGCAGTGTGACACTTGCAGTGAGCAGATGGGAGACCAGGAAAGGGTTAGAAAGGTGTCTGCAGGAAAGATCAGGTGTTTTCTATGTTAATTTAATCATTTGTCTTCACACAAATTGACAATAAACTAAATAATTTGAAGTTTTCTGAATCAAAATGGCTTTGTTGCCCACATCACTCTTGCCCCCACAACATACACACACCAGACCTACAACTTCATGCGATATCCTCTGGGAACCCCAAAGTGTTGAAATACAGCAGAAGTCCTAAATGTTCAACCAGAATTATTTTCCCCAACCAGCAGACAGAAGGGGATGAATAAACAGGTCCAGTATGACAGGGTCCTTCTACTCAGCTCAGCTAAGAGTGCTCTCATGAATTAGAGTAGTGAAAGGTCAGTCAGAATGCACATTTATGTCCTTCGTCTCAGCCACTTCTACCTTTCTGATATGGATCTTAAAAACTTAATTACGGTTCTCCAATATGCATTATCCAGGCTTCCTGTTTAGGAAGACTGTTTTCAGGACAAGTCCAACATTGCATGCCTAGGAGTCCTTCAGATGCCAGCCTCAGAGGTTCACAGGGAGATGACACCCTGTACGTCCAAAGAAAACAGGGCAACATCCCTCTGCTCAGGGGTGGAGGAGTACAGATGTGGAAGAGTACAACCACACACCAAGTTCCTTATCCTTAATGAAGATTGGATGAGAAGTTTACTGCCCTCAGCCCATCCAAGCAACACATACACAGAAGACCCTGCCACGTGGCAGCCTGCATGCTTAACATGCTCTGGCTGTCCCAAGGACTGCAAACTCTCTTGGTAAGCATCACACACAGTTTTGCAGGTGGTAATTCTGCACTGAGCTCTGAGCCCTCATACTATCCGTCATCCAAGCTAATTTCTCCCTGTATCAGAAATCAAGAACCATCTGCATGATCTGTCACACACTTGCTGATTATCTAGAGATTTACGAGAAAAAAACACCTTAGTGCTTTTTCAAAATGACAGCATACTAAGACTACAACTCTCTCCCAATACTCTCCTACAGCCTTAAAAAATACTCTCTGTGGCTTGTTTGTGAAATTGTAGCAAACTCGTTAACTCTAAGCAGCTCCATGAGGGATCCTTGAAAAGAAACAAGAAGACTGGAAGCGCAACCACAGTCAAAACTAGTTTGTCAGCTATGGCATCCAAATACGACCAAGGGCTTCTCATGAGCCAGTCAATACGCTCTGTAAACACGCCACAAAGCAATAGAAAAATACAGCTTTCCTTAGTTCAAAAAATGCTATGTGAATATCTGAAGTCTGACAAATACTGCATACAGTAGCTTATAAGGATAGTATTCAGTAACCTTGACTTCTTGCTGTATGGAAACTGCTCTGAAATAAAATCTTTTTCGGGACAGAAAATAACTATGACAACTGCCATCTTGAAGAAAGAATTAAGATTATAAAGTACTTGAAGATTACTTAGTGCATTAATTCCCTTTCCATATTTTATGCATATAATACGAACTTCAATGTCTTAAGATCTGAAATAGTAAGAAAAAGAAGTTACAACTGAGCAACCAGATTAAAATCTCTTCCACATCACCAGCCATTTATCCAGTTCTACGTTTATGTCCTTAAGCCTGCTTTTACTGTCAGGTTTCCGGTTAAGGCAGGTTTATTCACAGCCAGTAAAAGCTTAGGAATTTGTTCCTAACAAGCTTAAGAAGTTTTCCATATTCATTTGGAAGTTAACATGTAAATATGCCTATCTACCTATGTAACATTCAGTGGCTTACTTTATACAGCATGTTTCAGCTCTAAATAATACAGCACAGAACAGCACCTTCAAGCTGTTTTCTAAACTGTTTTGTTCCCATTTAATATCAGATCTTCGACCACTTCTGAGTTACCATGTCATCACAAGTAATAGCAGCAATTTGCCAGCAAGTTGAGAGGAGAAAAATGGGCTAGAACATTTCATTAAACCTGTAAGGTTGAGGAAACAACACCTTCAACTGTGCCAGAAATACCATTGCATTCTGGTAGATTTTCAAGGATCTGAAGTTTCGATCAACTGAAGTGCTTCAGATTGAAATCTGATACTGTGCAGTACTTAATGGATATAACCCATAGGAATTTAGAATAAAACAATTTATTCATGTGTTCATGTTTTCATTTCTATGAAATTTGCCTTCTGTAACAGGTGATCAGAAAGCAAGGTCTTGTTGGTATGCCACAAGACAGCTGCCTCACCTGGTGGCCTAATCAGCTCTGGCCAGTCCTAGTAGGTTGCTTTTCCAAGTATAAGCTGTAGCCTTTGATTATAACATTCATTTTAAAACTCTACAGTATACATTCTAGTGCCCAGTACTGCCTTTGCATACGCAGAAGAGGTCCAAATCCCAGTCTGTAAACTTTTGTTTCATCCCCTCGAGGCCCTTTTGCCCAAGCTACACAATCTGTGCTTCCCCCCACGTTCTCTCTGTCCATGCACTCCACTCTTACATGTGACCAAGGAAGCTCCAAAGACAGTACAACTAGAATTCAAGCTTTGAAATAATTACAATTCTATGAAATAAAAAAAATAGACTGAAAACACTAAATAATTATTCAAACACTGGATTTTTAAAATTCCTTAGGTATCAAATAATTCTAAAAGATAACGGCAAACCTTCTACTGAAATGATGAAACAACTCCTAATATTAAAGGGCACATAAATAAGCAAAAGGATTGCTGAACTCCCCTCTTAGTCAAACTACATTGCACAGTGGTGACACCAATGTTAAATGGACTTTGAGTCACAGCTGGTTTTAGAATTCAAATTGATTTAGTAGCTTTAGCACAGTGAATGGGAAGTCACAATACACTGTGTGTTACTTCAGCAGTTGTTACTACTGGAAATGATTCTGTGATGGGCTTGTATGAAAAATGCCGTACAGGAAAAGACTCCTGAGCAGTGATATTACTTCTAGTGAAGGCAATCATGTATTTCATTTTGGCCACGTTGACATTAAATTATCATGTGGCTAACTATGAACCAATGTCAGAAAACCAATGAGCAAAGGGAGGAAGAGCAAGAAGAGAGATTCCAGCAGAAATGTTAGAGGACTTTGTATTCTCCCAGTTCTACACCTGCACCTGCAACCTGAATTTCATTTCATCCTGAAGAGAAAGTCTATCATTCAGTTCCAAATACTGTTCTCTTAGTGAAGAGTTGCTGGTGATGGAAATTCCTCTTCCTCAACAAGATATTTAAGCATCTGTAAAAATACAGAATTAAAAACAAATTCTATCTCATAGCGTCCAACAAAAGGAAACTTCGACCTGAAACCTTCCTGGCTTTTAGGGCAGAACTTGTCTGTATTTTCACAGAATTCTCAGAAATTCATTATTTTTGTAATGTCAATGCCCCTAGAAAATAAATGGTTGAAACTGTAGAGTTATTCAGGCAGGATGGGGAACAGTTGCACTATATTTGTACACCATAGAATCCCAGACTTTTCAAGAAAAGAAGATCTCACAATATTCTGCTATGGGTTAAGAAATATGAATTGTACGCAACTAGGAACAAAGAATACAGCTTTATACATGCTAGGCTAAAATTGACACCTATGAGTAGACAACTTTGATGAAGTCAGCAAAGACAGACTTCCACTAGTAGACAGCACAGAAGCTGTCTACTTAGTATTATATGTATCAATAAATAAGTTTCTGTATGACACAGGAGGCAAGTAACTTCAAAAAGCAAGGCAGAAAAGATTTTTGAAATCTGATCATTTCTAATAACATTTTGGCACATCCACTAATGTGGATGGCATCTTTAGGAGCACGTAATCCTATAAAATAGTCCATTCAGTTAAAAAAAAAAAAAAAAGGAAAAAAAAAAGCACTGTATATGTGTCAGTCTCAACAGAATGTTCAGAAAGCCCTTGAGATGTTCCAAAGGCAGAAGGGAGAGAAGAAAGGCAGAGGAGTATCCTACAAGCATGCACTGCAGGATGACTGCAGACAGCACTAACATTTATCATCAACGTAAAAATATCACAAGAGCTGAGACTACTCTACCTGGGGAAATAAGGCTCTTGCTATTAAACAAACAACATAAATCTAACAAAACAAACAACATATAATTGTGAAGAGCTATGAGAAGATTCATTTAAACTCGCCTCTCTCCTAACTCATAATAGGTCAGTGAAGTCTACCCTAACTAAAAGAACATTCCTTTCAACTAAAAGTTAGCAGTCTGTGATTGTTCCCCCCTTCATAGCTAAGATAACACTGGGTGTGCTGCTCCTGCAGGCACCACTGGGAGCCATCTTCCCACAATGTCACACATTTGCTGTTTGATTCACTGTCAGCAAGCTGCTTACAGCCCACCCCTCCCACAGACAAGTACCTGGCTTTGACAACATACAGTGACTGTCTGGAGTCCATCACTCCCCAGGGTGGGCACCTGGATTTCCTAACATTTAAATTATTGGTTTTCCTCAATTTTTTTCTTCTGCAACAGTGTATAGGTTGGCTGCCTGCAATCACTGAGCAGAGAACAAGGCAACAGAGAGGGAGATGCTGCCCAGATTTCTCCCACTAGGATCATAATTAATGAAGCTTCCACTTGATCTGTCTTAAACTGTACTCACCTTACTCAGAGTACCTATGTCCTCTGACAGAAGGAAAGATAATAGTTCTTGGCAACATTTATAATAGTAAAGAGCATCTTCCACAGTGTAGATTTAACACCAACTATAGCACACCAGAGAGACTAAAATCTCACAAAATTAACATCAACAACATGGAAGCTGTCGGAGCTACAAAGCACAAAACAAATCAGTGCCCAGATACCCACACTTCATAGAAAACAAAAAAAACAGTCAAGCACAATGAGCTTATGGTGGGGACAGCGGTAGTGAAAGGAGAGGCACTTTTGAACTGAGTAAGTCTTAGATGGGTGCCCAAGTGACCTGGCTTGAATTCTCTCAGACCTTTCTTCTTGTCTCATCACAGGTCATTCATCTGATCTCACTAGCGCTTCCTTGACTCTCCCTCTCTTAGAAAACACACTTTACCAACCTATTTCATCAGCACTTCTGTTCAGGCATCTCACTGACTGAAACCTTACAAAACAGCAGGAACAGGAGCCCCAGAACACAGCAGTGCAAGCCTACAAGCCACTTTGTGCAGCTTGCCTAACAAGCGGAGCAAACAGCCTCAAAGTCCTGATCAAAACAGAACACACTGAACCACAATGGCCACTGCAAAAGCAAACTTCTGCATCCTGAAAAAAAAAAACACATAAAATTAAGGTTTATATTATAGAGCAAGCAAAAAAGCACCAAAATTATGCTGGCTTTTTGGTATAGTGTCAGAGCTGCTTGCTTCATGGGCTGAAGAGTTTAAAAAAGAAATAAGAAAAGGTACTGAGGTATCTGGAAGATACTGTTAACTTGATTTTTAAAAGGAAGAAAATAGATGAAAAATCAACTAATCAACTCGCTACCATTTCTACAATTTTTTTTTTTTTTTTTTTTTTTTTTTTTTTTTTTTTTTTTAAGATCAAAACTGTGAGAAAAGCCTTTTCTCCAGTGCCCCCAGCTATCATACACTGCTGAAGTTCTGTGGGTAGTCAAACACACCCAAGTGTTACTGGAAAAATCCACACCAAGCATTTACCATTGACTATGCAATTTCTTCTAAATTCAGAATTTTCTAATTTGGCATTCAATGTGATTTTGTGTCCTCCATCAAGTCTCATCATAGCCTATGTCAAGAGTTCTGACTGCTGTATTTCACAAGTATGTAGCAACCGGGACAAACTTGGTGCATCTGTCAGCAGAGAGAGAAGTGCATTTTGGAACTTAGAAAGTGATAGAAAAATGACAAGATCATAGAATATCTTCGTTAAGTGCTTCCACTGAGATAATCAGCAATTACATGGCAAACACAGATAATATTTCTAAAAATGAGTACTTTTAGATGAAATTAAACTTAACCAATGCTTTTCAGATCATCTTTGAGAGAAAACACTTAATCAATACTACTCACAATTTTGCTGTCCTAAAGAAGAGATCTCTCAGCAACTGAGACAGAAAAGGAAAAAAAACAAGGGAATACTTATCTTCCCTGCTCAGCATGAGACACTCAGAATTTATCCTTAATGAATTTTTGTAGCAAAACAGGTTTTCCTCACTTCCTCATGGCTCCTCATCTTTAGCAACCCTCCTGTAGTGCTTCTTACCAGTGCTCTTCTATTACCTACTTTATTGGCTTTAAGTTCTCATTCTCTTACTTGTACATCTTCATACAGACATAACCACACCTACTTCATCAACAACCTGGACGAAGGGATAGAGTGCAGTCTCAGCAAGTTTGCTGATGATACAAAGCTGGGAGGAGCGGCTGACACACCAGAAGGCTGTGCTGCCATTCAGCGACACCTAGACTGGCTGGAGAGCTGGGCAGAAAGGAACCTGATAAGGTTCAACAAAAACAAGTGTACACTCCTACACCTGGGAAGGAATAAATGCATGTACCAGTACAGGTTGGGGGATGGCCTGCTGGAGAGGAGCTCTGCAGAGAAGGACCTGGGTGTCCTGGTGGACAACAGGTAGGCCATGAGCCAGCAGTGTGCCCTGGTAGCCAAGAAGGCCAATGGGATCCCGGGGTGCACTAAAAAGAGCGTGGCCAGCAGGTCGAGGGAGGTGATCCTCCCCCTCTACTTCACCCTGGGCAGGCCACGTCTTGAGTGCTGTGTCCAGTTCTGGGTTCCCCAGCTCAAGAAAGTCAGGGAACTGCTGGAAAAAGTCCAGCAGAGGGCCAAAAAGATTGAGGGGCCTGGAGCACCTCTCTTACAAGGAAAGGGCAAGAGATCTGGGGCTGTTCAGCTTGGAAAAGAGAAGACTGAGAGCGGATCTCACTAATGTTTATAAATACTTAAAGCGCAGGAGGCGCGCAGGAGGCGAAAGGATGGGGCCAGGCTCTTTTCCATGGTGTGTAGTGATTGGACAAGGGGCAGTGGCAAAAAAATGGAATGTACGAAGTTCTGCACAAACACATGTAAGATCTTCATAGTGAGGGTGATGGGACCACTGGAACCAGCTGCCCAGGGAGGTTGTGGAGTCTCCTTCCCTGGAGATATTCAAGATCCATTTGGACGCCTACCTGTGCGACCTGCACTAGGGAACCTGCTATGGCAGGGGGGTTGGACTCAATCTCCAGAGGTCGCTTCCAAACCCTACAATTCTGTGATTCTTACCACTTCTCACTCCATCAACAAAGTCCATCTCACCTTCTTTATCTTCAAGTTACTAATTTTTATATGGCTTCTACATGTGAAAATGCTTTTTATTCCAGTAGGCCTGTCACTTGTCATTCCTTCTATTTCAAACTTAAAACACACAAAACCCTTACTGAACATCAAGAAATTGCCAGTTAGCAATCAGTTTTGAGAGGTTTTACACTTAACTCTCAGAAAGACATGCCATGAAGTAAATCATTAGAGCAAGCTGCACTGAGACTGCAGACACCTCAGCACTAAAGCAACACATCCACCAGTACAAGTATCAGAACTTACATATGGAGCAGGCAGAATGAACGAGGCTGAAAAAACATGCATTTCATCACTACCACCATCAACTGATCTTCAGAGCATTGGCAATTCCTACCAGGCTGCTACAGCTGCTCACTATGTTTCAAAAAGAATCATTGGTCCACATCACAAGATGAAAATTGGATTATTTCATTTGTGTCAAGGAACTGAATTAGACTCTTAGAAAGGTAAACAAATTAATTTTGTATTCTTAGGTAACAAATCAATTTGTATCATCCCACTGAGCACTGCAGGAACTATAAAGCCTCTTTAATTCACTTTGAGTATGCTATTAGCATGCCAGCAAGTCCCTCCCTCTGGCTAACTTACAGCCTAGTAAACCATTGAATTTTGGAAGCAGTGGCTGTGTCTCTGTTGAGCCATAACTGGAAGTGACAGACCTCTGTTTCCCTGATCATTCACACTGGACATATGCACAACAGGTTCTGAGACTCATCCTAACACAAGACCTCCAAAATGGGCCTCTGCAAGGGAAATCACTCAAGGCACCCCTAGGATGGTTCCAAACCCTGATTCCCTCAGCTGCTGTCCTGTCAGGCTGCCCAGAACCATGGTGGTGGGACTCACAGCAAGCAGACAGGGCACAACCTGTTTTTAAATACAGAAGTATGGCCATACACTGCCCATGGAGCAAATGGCGCCCTGCACTGCCTGCTACAGGGGTGGACATGGGAACAGGTACAGAGGTCTGCGCAGCCCACGTCAACCAAGGGACTGTGCTGAGCACTGTGCCATGGGACAGAGCTGACTGTGGCAGAGGAACAGTCATGACAGGACCAGGTTGCCTGAGCAGCTCACAGGGAAAGTGATGGAGCTGGAAGCACAATGGCTGCATCAGTATGACCCTTGGATACTGCTATCTGAATAATGTAAAGAAAAAATTCTTCACTGGCTGGTAAGGTCCCATCCACTCAATACCTATTTATGAACCAAAAAATAGAAAAGCTTCCTTAAATGTTTATAAGTATCTTAGTTGCGGGAGGCAAATGGAGGTGGGGAACCTCTTTTCGGTGGTCAGTGGGGACAGGACAAGGGGCAATGGCCTTAAGCTGGAGCACAGGAAGTTCCGCACCAACATGCGGAAGAACTTCTTCACAGTGGGGTTGACGGTGCACTGGAACAGGCTGCCCAGGGAGGTTGTGGAGTCTCCTTCCCTGGAGATATTCAAGACCCGCCTGGACGCCTACCTGTGCAACCTGCTGTAGGGAACCTGCTCTGGCAGGGGGCTTGGACTCGATCTCTTGAGGTCCCTTCCAACCCCTGCAATTCTGTGATTCCCTCGCTCTGCATACACGCTAGGATAGATACTAAATCTAAGAAGTGAAGACCTACTTTTTTGACATCCCTAAAACAAAACAGTGGTCAGAAGCAGGCAGATTTATTAGCTACTTATAGAACACTTGCCATTACAAAGTCAGTTTTAAAGAAAGCTGTATTTAAAAACATTTTACTCACATATGCAAACCACGGTATAGTCTTACCTAACTGGAGCACTTAGGTGCTCACATGTTTACATCCAAGGGAGGTTTAACTGAAGCATCAGATACAAATCCAGGTAGCATAAACTGGCAATCTCTCATCCAACAGGATTTGTATTTAGCAACAGAATACCTACTATGCAATTGAATGGCTTAACCTGGTAAACAGAATTTTAGAAGTAGGAAGTAATAATACCACACTTAACAGCAAAAAAAAAACCTCAGTGTATACAAGCAAATTAAGATAACAGTTCTTTAGAAAGATAAACATCATATGTATATGACTACACTACTTGGAACACAGTTTTGTGCTTGCTAGCTAAGTATCAATTTTAATCACTATTTAATCTGTTTTGTCTTTGTCTGATGCTTGACCATGACCTCTAATTCCTCACACCTCTGGCATAACAGCGTATTAGTTTATAAGCTCAATGGTGTCTGAAACCAGAGTTCTTCTTTGTTTTGTTGTTTTTTTTTTTTTCCTTACCTGCCTTCATTAAGGTGTCAGGTGACATGAGCAGGTCACTGTGACTGTCAAGTTTCAATTAAGAAGGTTAAATGCTACTGTGCCACTCTGGTTAGGGACATCTCTTGTTCAAGAGGATGGAAATTTCAAAAGGACACCACCTCTTCCCAAGCATTGTCTACAATTCCTACCTATGTCTAGCTGTTCTGCATGCCTGGGCAGCAGGCTTGCTAAATCACACACAGAAAATTCCCCTCTTTTGTGGAAAAATAAGAACAAATATCGGCATGAAAGAGGCATATACTGGAATGCTGACAAAGCATTTGGAAAACAGTATCAAGAACCTGAAAAGAACTTAAGGAGAATTTTTCCCGTCTATTTGCAGATTCTCTCTCACTTATACAAAGTCAGCAGAAAATACAACTGGTGCAAAAGTACAGGCCTCCTAGTTTCAAAGTCAACTGGATTGGCCCAGCAGCTGCTAAGGGCCCTGTTATTTTGCATAATAATTTGACAACAACGCTACATAGCATACGTTATTCCATAAGCTTATTTTTGTTGGCAAGAAAACACTTTGTACCCTAAGATCACTTTGCATAGCAGCATAGTCCACAGTAAATCCTCTGCTGGAGAAAACCCATATAACGGTTACTCCAGTATAGTGCAGTGTACACTTTTAGATTTTTGTACAGACAAGCCAGGGCTAGAAGACTGTTGGAAATTAAGAAGCTAAAGAAGCAGGAATTGTGAGAACACAGGTCAAAGATGATTTATTTCACCAACACTTCACTGTAAAGTGTTGACCATTTAGACGTCATTCTTCAATTTTCAAAACTAAAGGAAGATCTCATATATACTGATACAAGAATAGCTTCAAAATTAACTACGGATTCAAGTCTGTAACATACTCTTTACAGAATAAGACATTTAAATTTTTTTTAAGCTCCAAAACTTTGACAGTATTAACTATTATTGTTTTTACAATTAAAGACACCGCAAATGGGAGAAAAACACCACTGTTCGACAAGCTCAGAGCCTCAGCCTAGTGGACAAATCTCAAAATCTTCCAGACTTCAGCTTCATAACTGAGGAGCAGACAAGGGCAGGTACAGCAAAGGCTCTGAATTGTTGGGGGCTTTTTGAACACTCTCTGTCAGGATAAATAGACACTGCTGTAGAAGAAGGCAGGCCTGTTCCACCCGCAACAACGCTTTGCCTGTGCCAACTCCACAATACTCACCTGGCTCACTGCATAGTCAGGCGTCTGTGCTGTAGTACAGACAAGAAAAAGCAGTTCCTGATTTCTGTTGTCCTCTCTGATGACAAGCTCAGTGAAAACTTGATGATAAAAGACAAAGAGTACAGTCACTAAAATGGACAAAACACTGCCTGTGAACTGCTCACAAGTGCATAGAGGAAGAAGAAAAACCTGAGAGGAACTATGTCTTTCAGACTCCTCCCTCTTTACTCAGGTAAAAGCCATTACTCAAAACCAGTCATACCCACTTCTTAAGTTAGCTTACTTGGTATGAGTAGCTGGAAAAAGATCACAACACAATACTGGAAATGTCAATATATGCTCTTATCTAGCAGTTCAGCATGATCTATTGCATGCTTAAACAGTGTCTGCCTAGACTAAGTTTTTTTAATGATGACTGGCATTCGCCACTATTTGCCACCAGAAAATGTGTCAGAATGCAGTCTTGCCAGAAGCATATTTGCAAGGCAGTTCCAGAAAAATCAATACTATATTCAAACACAGTTCCATTACTTTGCAGAATTGAGCAGACGACATTAACACTACCACCAGGACTCTGTAGATGCAACAGAGCCCAACACTGCATGTACAAGACCCAGGTAGAATAAAAATCACAGCTTTCTCTAGCATACCTTCACCACCAACCTCTGTCTTGAACATAATACTAATTTTGGTGAATTCTTATTGCCTAGGCTTAGGAAAAATAAAAACTATGATAATCCAAACAGAATCAGGACAAGAAACCTACATTCACAATTAGATCAAAAAATTGACATTTAGCAGTGCAATGCCATCACGCCTTATTTAAGGCTGAACACATCTCAAAAATCTTTGCAGGGAGAGTAGCGTGAAACCCTGAAATAAAATGCCTGCTTGCAGAACCTTCTACAGATGGCTTTCTCGTAAGAAATGCCTTTAAATATACATTTCAGCACGGTATCTTAAAAAACAAGGAGGATGTACCAAGTTCTCTTACCTTCACTTTAAGTAATACAGAATAATTTGTTTCTTTGTTCACTGTTACACTTTCCTAGGACTATAACCACACACAGGGAAGCCTGACATTTTCTGGAGAAGGCTGTCTCAGATACAAAGGGCACACTGTTAGATCACAAGCACACCGAATTTCTGGATAAATATATGCCTATAGCGATGTGAGTTTCATGTCTGGTCCCAGTCTCACTGGATACCTCTACACCACGCTCACTTCCTTNAAAAAAAAAAAAAAGAGCTTCTGATCCAGAAGACTGACCATCCCTTGACATGTTAGGCCTTAACAACTTCAAAATCAAAGATATCTGAAAGAGCGGAAAAGCTAAGTTTCTAATACGTGCATAAGATTTGCACTGTTTAGACGGTCGCTGATCTGGAACACACTGGAAAACCAAAGGTGCAACTAAGATCTCATCCCACGCACCTGCACTAATGAGAAACTAGCAGCAAGCTGGAGTTGTACCACTAGTTAATGTCTTCTCTTTGTAGCACACAGGCATAGATTTGGAAGGCTGTGATTTGAAGAGCTTTACATCAAATTACAATCTTAAGAGACAATCATAAAAAGTAAATGTTTTCCAACAAAATTTCCATAGAAGTGCTATCTGACTTCTACTTATTTTATTAATTAGCAAGCAGAAATGGCCTAATGCCACATAGGTGCTATTGCCTTCCCTGATGAGAAGTGACGGCCTGTTACAGTATATTGGTCTATTGCAATCTCTGTGGTTTCAAGGCTGCAAATTTCAAGTCCTGGCCTGACACTCAGCTACAAGTCCTGCAGGACAACGGGAGTTGTGGCAGGGAGAGCACTCTTCAAGAAGGAGACATCATAAGGACACACACAAAAGATCTGATGTTTGCCTGGAAACGCTGAGAGTAAAAATAATCTCAGCATGATGAATGAGAGGAATTCACGTTTCTCAGCAGAACTATGACTTTGCTCAAAGAACTTGTCTATACAATCCTTATAACACATGGCAATATTGGAACAGACCAAACACAGCCTGAAGGTATTACAAATACTTTCACTGACCAGCATGGAGATACCCTCCATGGCAGTCAGAGTACTTGTGTATGTGCTGCACAGCTAAAAGAACTGTTTCGGACTTCTCATGCTTATTTTAGAGTCAAAAAATTACTGTGAGAGAAGATAATTTAGGCAAGATTGAGGTCTCTATGCACCATTGCCTGATAGAACAGTCTATTAACCATTTCAAGCTGATTTACACACAGTCCATTTGTCCAGGTATTTATACCTTACCGATTTCTTTTTTGTCTTTTCTTTTTTTTTTTTTTTTTGCAGACAATCATGTTTTGTGGGTACCTATAGTAAGTAATGTTGATCTGTATCTGTAACACGCTACATGCTGCTACAGAAGACAGTGTAAACTGCTTTGCTGCCACAGCCTTCCCACAACAAGCATCTCATTTTACACTTGAGATGGCAAGATGGCCAGGAATTGCAGTAACACTAAACTACCACCAAGAAGCTGCACCTTCTGCTCTTTTATCAGCAGCAATTCTGTGTCAGAGGAGCACAGCTAAGGGGACAGTTGCTAAGAGAAAGCTTTGGGAGCTTCATTAATTTATATGGAGGGAAAAAGGCTGAAGAACTTCAGTGAGGTCAAATGTAACGGTTAACAAAGTTTCTGCTTCCTAACAGCTTTGTAATGCTTGTTACCCAGCTACAGAAAGGAAACAAAAAAATTTAAGGACAAGAATTTGGTTTGGAAACATCTAAAAAAAGCAAGAAGTCAACCAGTAGCAAACAAGAACCGGTTTCCACAGCAAGATTTGTCTATTTCATACACTCAAACAGCACAGATTCTCACATAATTTTAGGCTTTAAGGCTTCAAACTGGTTTTGTAAAAGTTACTACATCTTAGAGTTTAGAACTACCAATTTCCCTCCAACTACAGAGTCCTCCCAACAAACTGGGATCCTACGCCCTGAATGCTTTAAAGAAATGCATCTGGACTAACCCTCCAAGCTTCAACAAGGGTGGGAGCCAAGAGCAGACCAACCATAACAGCCATTTTTCACTAACTCACAAGAACTAAAATAAAATACTTATTTCCAGGCAACAATAATGCTAATAAGTACATCTTAAAATACTCATCTTCCACAATACTCTCTAGCCAGCTAAGAACTCTAGTATTGTAATTCTGCCATCTCAAACTGACACATACCATAACCATCTCTGTGAAGATAACATGCTAAATATAGTCCAAAGTGAAGAGAAGCTGAAATCTTTATAAAGACACCTTGATTAACATGACATGACAGCGACAAGCAGATCTAAAGAAACTTTTACCTTGTAATTCCTTGTCATTCAGCGTGAGTGAAGGGGAAAGCTAGTAAAATGAATTTGGATACTTGTCCACAGTACAAAAGGCCATGAAGAAAAGCAGTCATAGAGAAACTACACACTGATAAACCAGGAATTAATCCAGAAGATGAAGTTCTGCAGAAAAACAGATTCTTAATTTTACTAGAACTCACGGTCGTGCAGCTTCATTACTGCTCCTAGCACAAACCATATCCGCTCCAGCCTCAGCGACGACGGCATCACAGCCCACAGGCACTAACCTCTAATTCCCCTGCCGCCAGCTCAAGGAAAAGCAGTACCAATGGCAAGTGAAATAAGGTAATGATTTGCAGCTTTCAACACAAAATTGAACTTGTCAATGCATAGGCTGATCGAGGCTACCAACACACACTGTGAGTACACTGAGATCTATTTCTTCAGGATTTTTAACATAATCAAACGTTTGTTCAAAAACGACCCACTGTACAGTACTGACAAATATTTTAATGCTCAATACTTTCGTATCAGCAATACAAAAGAGACACATTATAAATTAGCACAGAGCATACTGAGTTCTTTGGATTTACATAAAGCCAAGGTTTTCTTATTGAAGAACAGTAGACTTGGGGGGGAACCCAACAGAAAGGCCTGCGCTGACAAATGGCACCTCACTGACAGCAACTACTGTTCAGAACTCCTCGCAAACTAGAAGAGGGAGAGAGAGCAGCAGGCAGAGGAAGAAGAGGGGACAGGTGCTGTCCCTGGGGCTTGATTCATTTACCATCTCCTCTGAGTCAAGGGGGACACACAAAGACATCGGGGATACAGCTCTGGGAAGGGCGGCTCCTCAGCTGCGGTGCCCCATGGGCTGCTCTCCAGCTGCAGGTTTCTCAAAACAAGTACCTCACTGCAGCACAGCTTCAGGGACCAGCCCCCTAACAGCTAGGTATCCACCACAGTTACCTCGCCTGCTGGATGGTACTCAACAAGCCAAGCAGGATGATCTGGACTGGTATATGAGGGAGTTCTTCACTACAACACATACAACTAAGAAAGCTACTATCTAAGCCAGTATTTCTCCCCACTCTCAAATTTTCTTTGCCCTCATCACTGGTAAACTCTTCACCAGCCACGTACTACGTGCTCACCATAGGAGCTCATGCTGGACGGCAGCACCCATTAACTACTGAATATAGGTAGGTTGCTCCAAAAGCAATGCCTCCTATTTACTTCCATGGAAACTACAACAGAAAAACAGCACAATAACACAATTTGAAAGAGCAGATTCTCAGCTACAAAACACCATTTTTCAACACAGTCACCAGCCATAAACAAGAGCCTGCATGCCACGCTTGTATAAAATCTGCACCAGTGGAGGTGACCAATGTCACTGACACCACTGCAGAAACGCACCTCCACTGCCTCCCTGGGCTCATGGCCACTGTTTGGTCTTCATAAATGTTCAGCAAGTGCCAATGAATGTCAGTGGGTGCCTTTTTTTCCACATGGAGGAATTCAGTTCCACCCCTTTTCTCCATCCGCACTCCCATGTCAGTCACCATTTGGTCAGGCTGCCCCTCTGCTGCCATCTGTCACACGGCAACAACATGGAACGGGATATTGGCGGGAAGGGTCAGCCTCTGCTGCCATACCACCAACATCTGCCTCTGACGTCGTGGGCCAACATTATAAAATAGGAGGTGTTACTTTCAGAGCAGCCCTTGTGTGGCCAGGTATGCGGATTGTCAGTCATTTTGCAACTTGCTTCTAGAGGGCTCAATTTTAAGACCTTAGCAACATACCAGAAGCCTATTTTTATAATCACAGTGTTAAGAGTCTAGTACACGTTGGTCTCAAAATAGCCCAAAATCCACAGGGAACTGCATTTAGATGCTAATTCAAAATAGCTTTTGAAAGAGGACTCTGAACACCAGCAGAAGTCCAATACTTAACTGCAGGTCCACAGAGCTGGCACAGGCTTGGATGCGCTCACTCAGACTCACAGCGGGCAGGGAGCCCATCAATAGCATGCACCCACAGCTCTCGCCTTGTCCACCTTGTTAAAAGATGGTGCACAAAGGGACTCTTGCCAGACCCCAGTGTGCACCATTTGAAGGGTCTTCAAAACATGTGCCAGCAACTGTTGTCTTCTTGACCTTGGTGTGCCATGAGACCACCCTGAAGGCATCACAGAAACACCTCTATGTGATTTCTCCTAATATTTTTTTTAAAATCATTCTTCAGCATGTAGGGTTATTGCCACTCTCCCTGTAGACAAGGATTCACACTGTCCCTTAAGAAACTGCTGCACCAAAACACCAGCAGTACTGAGTTTACCAAATGGAGGGAGCTTTTTTTCTTTTTTTTAAAGTACTTCTTTTCAGAAGTGCTCAGTTTAGCTCTGGAGAAATAACACAGCTTATTTCTCTTCAACCATTCTCAGCATTTTGCAGGAAGCTATGCCTAACTGACATACCTACAAACAATACTGACGTTAAATAAATTATTTGTCCATTATTTGAAATTAAAAGCCTAAATAATTCTGTGTCTGCTCAACAGGTTTAAGAACAGAGACCCAAAATGCCGTACTATCATTCAGCCTTCTGCCAGGATTCTGACACACATCACCACTTTCCTGAATGTGCAGACAGCTGCAAGCTTGGGCTCATTTTTTTTTTTTTAAAAACGGAAATAAATACAGTGGGAAAATAAGAGCTAATGACTGAGGAGGCACTCCTTTGCACACCTCGTGCAGCCCACATGCCCCTGTGACTCGGAGAGCCAGGGAACAGCTGCCACCACCACACACACAAGTTCATACACTGGAGAGTTCCAAGCGTCTCTGACAGCTTGAGGAAAGGAACACCTGCAGTTCCACATCGCTGTACTACACTCATTTCACACTCGAATTCCTGAATGACCAAATACAAAGGACTCGAGTCACAACTCTCACACGCTGAGATCTACAGCAGTCTGAGAAAAGCGATGCCTGGTGAGTGCACTGAAGCCTGCCTCCACCTTGCAGCTAGACGAACCGTATTGTGCAGAATTCTGCTGCTGTGGAACATGGGCGAGCTCCCACCCCATCCAGAGGTTTAGCAGGCGAGCTCAGCAGCAGGGTTTATTTCATCACCTCACTACACAAACGTGAGGCTACGGACGTGGAAAGTTTTCATGGATATCGATGCCAATTTAACGTCCCCTAAATTAGATGCGGCTGGATTCATTTTAAAGATTTGATTCCTCCCCGTTTCCCTAAAATTTCGCCTGGACGTCCCTATTTATGCGGGGCCCCGCTGCGCAGCACACCAGTCAGAGCCTCCTTCACGTGCGGGCACCCCACGCCTCTGACCCCCCCGAGGACTCCGGGAGAGTTAAGACGGGATGCGTTGCCGCTCCC
>WBMW01003698.1:453776-480241 GCA_013396635.1 Penelope pileata | reverse complement strand
CGCGGCGCGGCGGGAACGGCGTCGCGCCGGCGGCTCCCGGTGCCCACAGGTGGTCCGCAGCGCCCCGAGCCCGGCAGCGCGACCTGCGAGGGAAGCACCGCGGGCATCCCGATCTACCCAGGGGCGGCTGCTGGCGGAGCAGAGCCGGCACCGCGCGTTCAGGCGCTGCGCTGCTTTTGGCTCCGTCCTTCGGTTGTGCCGTGCAACAGAGAACGCGTCCCACTGCGTGTAATTCAACAGCAGCGCAGCTCCATCGCGTCCCCCCGCGCTGCTGGGCACCCGCTTCGTCGTAGCAATTCTGCCCCTCCTGAACGTGTCCGAGACGTCACCGCCCCCGGGTGGGACCGGCAGCAGTGGGGCATCAGTGGCACGGGGGTAGCACTGGCACTAGGGTCCTGGCGGCAGTGGGGTACCAGCAGCAGTGGGATGCTGGTGGTGAAACGCATCCTGGTCGCTGCTCCTCCAGGGACCAGTTTCAAATTTTAAGGTATTTCCCTGCTAAAGCATTGTTGAAGCCATCCCAGACGTGTTAAACTGCAATGAGCACATGGGGGAGGTATCAGTGGGATACCGGACATGAGCCCTGCTGTAACACTGGAAGGAGATCCAGGTTTTACCGATGGATTCGGCATGATGGTGTGAAACACAACAAAGCCACAGTGCGTTCACAGCTGCTGCTTCACACAAGGTTTGTCCTCGCTCTGCCACCAGAGACCAAGGTCTCCCAGAAAGAGGCTGGAATGAAGGACAGGGAAGACTGCACCCAACCACTGTATCTCGCTGAGTGAAAACAGGCATTGCCAGGAGTGACTTTAATGCCTACCTGTATGAGTGTTAACAGATCCTCACCTCAGCATCTGACCTATAGAAGTAACCAGCTACAGGAAGAGCAAAGACGAGGAAAACAAATTGATCGGCAAGGGAAATATCCCAACAAAACTGAGCGTAACAAACCGAGCATGAATCATTCCTGCCAGCAGCACTGAGGTGTGAGGCACATTGCATCACTGGGGAGAAAACAACAGCTTCCCCAGTTTCACATCTCTCACGCTAACTCATCACCCGGAGGGAAGGCTCCGTGCCGCGCGGGCTGCAGGCCCAGTGGTGCCAGCCTGAGCTGTGTTGTGGGCAATGCACCACGTAAGAGGTTATGATTAGCCTGCTTTGCTCCTCTGGACCGCTGTCATTATTTTTTGTTCAGGTTTCCTGTGCTTGCTCTGAGACCTGTGAAGCTTCATGTACGTTCCACTAAAAATCGAGCTGGATGTGCAGGCTTCTGGCAGCGAATTGCTCGTGGCAGCCTCTGTTGCTGTTTGGGGGCAGACGAGATCCACACTAGTTCTTTCTTCCACCTTGCAACAGTGGTGAGAGTGAGATAGGCTGTGATCAAAAATAATTCAGTCTAGACAAATGTAAGCAGCACACGGCTTATAAATACATCCCTTGATGTCAAGTAGCTAGGAGTCTAGATTGATTAGCTTCTAAAAGGCCCTCATGACATTTTGCAGGCAGTAACTGCAGGTCAAGAGCAAAGAAACTAAGGCTCTAAATCCATAGACAAGTAAGTGTTGCGTCAGTTTTGTTCTCTCAGCTCAAGCTCACACACTAATGAAAATGCTTTAGTATTTCATTATGTCCAAAGTGTTTTGTTTAGTTATCACAGAGATGGCTCCATCTGTCTCTGCCTTTCAACTTGCTCGCATATTTGGCTTGCATGAAGTATAATGTTTTCCCACTGCATGGGTGCAAAACCAGAATTCACTAAGACTGAAGATAAAGGAAAAAAATATAGAAGAAACCAAACAGACATGAAGCCCTGGGGGAAGACTTGTAAGTGCACTTGAGAAGAAGAGGTGTGAACAGATTCCGGGGCTAAGAAAAGCTGCTGTCTCCAGAACAGCCCTGTGGGGGATACCAAGAATGTCTTCATTGACTTGTGAAATGCCCTATATATTTCATACTCTGCTGTAAATAATAACATAGGTGTGCTGGGACAGATAAGATCCAGGGTATGGTACTACAGGGACAAGGAAACTTTATCTCCAAGCAAATCTCCTGGTCAATCTTTTCTTCTTCTTCTTAGTTCTTCTTTTAAGCAATCTTTGTTTGTTACAGTCCAGAGTAGCAGCTCCACGTAACCTACTTCCCTTCCATACTTACTGTTATTGTTCCTTCAGGTCTGACTGCGCTATCTCTAAGCCTTAAGCTTCCCCTCAATTACATCCATTTACAATTTTGATCACTTTCCAGGTTGATATGGTTGAGTTAACATTATTTGTCTTGTGGAAAAAGCCTTTGTTTATGCTTGCCAAGCTAGCTGAAATCACTTCTCCATCTTGCCTTTCCACAAATTAGTTTAGGAAAACATGGTGACATCCATCAGCTGAGGCTGAACTGTACATGCAGATACAAAGAAGCGAGATAAGAGATTAAATGATAAGCAACATACTGTGCCTTTAACTGAAGCGATATACAGTTACCTCTTCTTGAAGACTGAAGAAATATAATGCAGTGAAATTTGATAGCGATGGCTGGGGGTTCAGCTGTACGTTTTTGCCGTTGCTACGGAGCATTTTCTTTGTCTGGAGCACTCTGGTGGAGGCAGCCTCGAGCTGTAGGGCATACTGCCTGATAGAAACCATCAGCAGGTCAGTGGCTGTAACGCTCTGTGAGAAATGCCACCATCAAACAGGAGATGGATGGCTTCAGGCAGAGCCAAGCACAGGATGGTGCAGGAGAAAGGCTTTTGTTTGCTGCCACCAAGCAGCACATTCCTGGCATGTGCATTCATAGCCAGTGACCAAGCTGCCAGACCCTATTCTGACACCGCTGCCCTAAGTGGCCAACCAGCTGGGGCAACACCTGTAAGCTTGGCAGCAGTATCAGTACCTCTGAGAGCAGTGTTGTGTCGAACCTTCCAGTGAGACACCTATAGAAGGAAAAAAACAGATGGCTGTGCCCCTTGAATCTCAAGCCTGCTGAGTGCCAGCATGGCCACTGGCCTGGAACAGCAGCGGAACAGAGCTGGAGAAGCAAGAAGCGCTGCAAGGGTCTGCATTTTGACTAACCCTTCTTAGTACTTCTGTATTTTCCATGCAAAACCAGATCTGTATTGGTAGATCACACACCGGTTATGAGCTACCATTCCTATGAAAAATCCATACACGCTTGTAACATTGAAGGACCCATTTGCAAGATTTGGTATGCAATCTCTTGCTCAGCTACAGTCAGCGCTTTCAAGAAAAGGAGTTATAGCTGTACCAAAACCAGCCAAACTATAAAGATGTTTAGGGAACTTGTGTGCTGTTATCTGAGTTAAAAAGAAAAAAAAAAAGGCTTGTTTGGTCTGTCAAACTAAACCATGAAACAACATTGTATTATGCTCTCCAAATATTTTGAGTGATATCAACACAAACAAAGGAGAAAAAGTGCTATTGAAGGACAAAAGAAGAAAAGAGTACTAACTTTCTACTAATGATTTCTCCTGGCAATCCAAGGCTGGTTGATTTTCAAGTAGCTGGTAGCTTCAAGAGGAGCCTTCCAAAGAATGTGCAAAAACTGGATGCAAAAGAAGCAGGGACTGTAGAGTAACCACAGGAGCAAGCCCTTGCTGCCTCCACATGGGAGAGGTGAGGGTAGCTGCAGGGACAGACATCCTCCGCTGGCTCGCAGCCTCCGATCACCACCACCTCTGAGGCTCTGGGCTGGGGTACCACTGCTACACCGCTGCTACTCCCTTGCATCAGCTGCTGTTTGGTTTAATACCCAAAGAGTGTGAATTTCAAAGTCCCTAAGGAAGCCAGGGTGTTTATTCCCTTTGAAGATGAGGGAGCCAGCACCTCATGCTGTCCTCACTTCTTCTCATGCATTGCTGCTGTTCAGTGTCTCTTCCTTCCTCCTACTAATATGTGCCTCGTCCTTGCCCTGCTTTCTCCTGTCTAATCACAGATCTCTCCCCACACACATGCTTGTTTCAGTGAGTGGGATCACTTCTCCATAATTTTCCCTTGCAGGATCTGTCTTTAATTTATAGATGAAATAGAGAGGAGAGGGGAATAGAGTAGATGACACCTTCTGCCCTGAGCTCAAGGTTTCTGTCTGCATTTCCATCTTCACTGTTGCATCAGGTGGGTCTGGAGGGATTCTAGAAGAATTTATATTCACCATCTTGCTTCCCAGAATAGATGAAGAAGCCAAAGTGCTGCCTTATATTCAAGGAAATGCAGCACACTGAAACTAGGACTAGATTTGTTTTTGAAAGCAGCCGTATGACATAATTCCCTGAGATGCCTTATGGTCCAATGTTTCTAGCTCAGTCCTGTTGCCAGTGAATGCTAGTTTTCCGGCACACACTTCCAATATCTCATTGTCTTACCACCAGAAATAGATCACATATCTCCTACACAGCTCCATGGCACTACTCCCCTACAGGAATTTTTTAAAGATACTGAGCCCTGAGTAATGCTTTCATTTCTTAGTCAGGTTTATCAGTGGCTGCAATTCCTTCCCATGTTTCTTCTGACCACAGAAAAAGCACAGCTTATGGTAGCAGACTGACTCTGTCAGCGTGTCATTTCTGTCTATTTACTCCAAGTTTATCAATATAAATTACTGAACTTGCTTCACAATACTTGCAGCTACTTTTGCAAATTTAGCTGAAGATACTGAAAATACTGTAAAAATATGTTTTTATTTTTTACTGATGAGTTTTGAAATGTTACAATAATGTCATTGTGGATCTGAAACCTCTCAAGCAACATTTCTTTCCTGGCAAACTGTACTTGCACACAAAGAATCTTCTTTTCTAGTGCTCTGTGGGTTGCAGCTGAGAAACCGCATACTTTATAAAAAATGTTTTTCAGTTGTATTTACATTATCAACAGTATGATCTGTGTTTTCATAAAGTTATAGAAATCATATGGCACTTCTCCTTTCGATAGAGAAAAGTATTGATGTCCTGCCAAACCAGACAAACTTGATTTCCAGTAGAGCTTCTAACAAATTCTGATTTCATCCATAATCTCTGTATCTGTTCTTATTATTCCCATCTTTGCAATAACAGCTTAATATTTTTGAGATCATTTCACAGGATCTGAAAGATTGTAATATACAAAGTACTCACTTGCTAGTGAACATGAGATCATGTTAGAGTAATTACCTTCTGATTTCAGCAGTCTTCATTCCTACTCATTTTTTTTAAATTCTTCTTAGAAGTTCTAGCAATAGAATCTGACTGTGAATATTTGAAAAGAAAAAAAAATACTTAATTTTCTTCCCGAGTTTCCCTTCTTACAGATGAGTTTTTCTGAGACTTTGAGAGTCACATTTGGATAAAATTATCTTTCCACACAGAATCTTTCCATGGAGGACACCTCGCACTTTCAACTATTTCCGTAGAGTTTCTGTGCACGCGGGCTTTGGCTGCTGCTAAAGATGGAGTCCTGGACCTCCGTTATCTTGTCCATGTGAGAAAGTTTTGCTCAACCTTCCTTTGAGAAGCACTAACATCTTCATGCAGTGAAGCAGGACATGGAAATCTGTCCATGAACATTCTGAGTATTTTTTTTTTCCCAACTTTAGTCCTTTTCCATTTCTCTGCCAGGTGTCTCCAATTCACACCATACTGACCTTAAAAATAATGAGTCTTCACACACGCCTGGGAAATTTGTCTACAGATCTCTATAGATTGCTCATTCTGTAGCTCACACTTAAAAATGACTTCAAGATCAGGACCAGCTTTGCAAAAAATCAGAATGGCATTTAGCATAGCAGGAAAACCAAGCGGAAACCATGGCTATGAGACAGAGAGTGAAATGGAAGGTAAGTAAGTGGGAACCAGCAAATCAAGGATGAAATCACAGTCAGATGAAGACTCAGGGCTAGAATCCAACAAGATAGTCTTGGAAAGGTAACAAGCAGAAAAATTGAATGAAGAACCAGTATGGGGAGAAACTATGGTGAGAGGAGGAAGAGAGGCTTCAGACTGGTAGAGTAGTAATAAAGTTCAGTTTCTAATGTTTAGAAACTGAAACTGGAAAGTTCCAGACAAAATACAGACTTGAGTCGAAAGAGAGAGTGAAATGGGGTGTTACAGAGCAGGCAGAACTGTTCAGATCTTATGGCACAAGGAGCATGGGCAGTGTGCTTAGCAGGGCAGGTGTTTCCTCCAGGTACAACGTCTTAAGAAACAAGCATGTCATCCCTCTACTGTCAGAACATAGCAGCAAAACCCATGGGCTCAGTCTGAATTTCACCCCTGCCCTGTGCTGACTGTATGGCAACTGACAGCTGCAAACTCTACCAGTTATTCTCAACAGTCAAGTAATAAAGTTACTCTGTTCTACTGGTGACCCATGTGAGTCTGTATAATTCCGAAGGATGGGATTTGTTTTTTCCTGTTCGAATTTTGTAAGGGCATTTACTGACTGCACTGAAAGGTTGTTTGGATCTCAAGGGTCAGAAATTCTAGAACTGAGGATGCACAGGCAAGCTTCATCTTCTCCTTGTGTGTATACGTTATGATTAAGTTATTACATGACTATATATAATTTTTTGCACAGAATTTCTACCTCATTCAGCAAATGGGATGGCTCTGCTGTGAAGATAGATCTGCAATGAAGATATATCTGTAACGAAGGAAAACTTCCTTCTAAGAAGTCTTGTTTATTGCACTACTTGGAAAGTATGCATTTCCTGGAGGAAACAGTCTTTACCTTCCTGGAACGAAAGACTTACACTGTAAAGCTTCAGAGAAGTAGAAGAGTCATAGAAGCTGGTTTCAAGTGGAAAAAGAGAACAAGAAGTAAAGGAAGAGAGGATGATTTTATAGCTGTAGTAGCTGAATGCTGTTCAGGGGAACCTCACTCCTGCCTGCTATAGTACCACTGTTATTCAAGCTGAGGGGCTTCTTTAAAGTTAGCATGACCGCTATCCATCTCCTGTGAAACTGAAGATTTTGGGAACACTAACAATTAGGATTGGTGTTACAGGATTTCTTTCTGAACAGACTAAAGAATGTATTGTTTCAACATAATGCATACTGACAAAGTGAATTAAAACTACACAACCAACCTCATTTCTGTCTTTTTCCCGTAAAATAATAGGCTTTACATTTAAATTCTGTTGGCATAGTTCGGCATAGTTCTTTCTATGTCTAAAATTTATATAATGGGGTTGAGGATTTCCTTTCTACAAATCTGAGAAATACAGAATTCAGACTGGGATCTTACCTTTCTCCTGTATTACTGTTTCTATTTTCTTCTATATTTCATTTATTGTCTAAGTCTTTTCAGTGTACAATCTTGATGCTACTCTTTTTTGACTCTGTCTCCCACAGCTTTCTGGAGAAGCTGACATGGCTTTGACAAGTGTACTCTTCACAGGGTGAAAAGTTGGCTGGAAGGCCAGGCCCAGAGAGTGGTGGAGAATGGAGTTAAATCCAGCTGGTGTCCAGTCACCAGTGGTGTTTCCCAGGGGTCACTATTGGGGCCGGTCCTGTTAAATATCTTTACAGATGATCTGGATGAGGGGATTGAGTACACCCTCAGTAAGTTTGCAAATGATACCAAGTTGAGAGGAGGTGTTGATATGCCTGAGGGTAGGAAGGCCTTACAAGATTATCTGGACAGGCTGGATCGCTGGGCTGAGGCCGATTGTATGAGCTTCAACAAGACCAAGTGCTGGGTCCTGCACTTTGATCTCAACAACCCCATACAGCACATAGCTGGAAGGCTACGCAGAGGAAAAAGATCTGGGGGTATTAGTCAACAACTGGCTGAACATGAACCAGCAGTGTGCCTGGTAGCCAGGAAGGCCAATGGCATCCTTGCTTGCATCAGAAGTAGTGTAGTCAGCAGGAGCAGGGAGGTGATTGTCCCCCTGTACTCGACACTGGCAAGGCCCCACCTCAAGTACTGTGTTCAGTTTTGGGCCCCTCACTACAAGAAAGACATCGAGGCCCTGGAGTGTGTCCAGAGAAGGGCAACAAAGCTGGTGAGGGGTCTGGAGCACAAGTCTCATGAGGAGCAGCTGAGGGAACTGGGATTGTTTAGTCTGGAGAAGAGGAGGCTCAGGGGAGTCCTTATTGCTCTCTTCAATTGCCTGAAAGGAGGCTGTGATGAGGTGAGGCTTGGCCTCTTCTTCTGAGTAACAGTGTTAGGACGAGAGGTAATGGCCTTAAGTTGCACCAGGAAAAGTCCAGGTTGAATATTAGGAAAAATTTCTTCTCAGGAAGAATGGTCATGTATTGGAACAGGCTGCACAGGGAGACGGTGGAGTCACCATCCCTGGAGGTGTTGAAGAAATGCATAGATGTGGCACTGAGGGACATGGTTTAGTGGGCAAAGTGGTGATGGGTTGACGGTTGGCCTAGATGAACTTAGTGGTCTTTTTCAACCTTAATGATTCTATGATTCCATGATTCTAATGATCTTAATGGGCTCTGTAATGGCCCCATGTCAGCATCCTCTGTCTTGCCCCAGCACCGACTAGGACACTGCTTCCCTCATTTCTTTTAAAGAGTCCAAGAAAAAATACATTTCCTCTCCCCTCCTGATGCCAAACACCTCATTCTGTACTTTCAGCTACTTTGCCTTGCCTTCTGTTGGTCACACTAACAGCTCATGGGCTAGGTAGGGCAGCCAATGGCAGCAGTCCACACAGCCCCATCTCAGCTCCCTGTCCTATGGCATGGCTTCATGGCATGCCAAGAAGGGAAAGGGCATTGCTGCTGAGTCTGCACAGCATTCTGGGGTTGCATGGCTTTTCCTGGGCCTGTATAAAACCAGACATTTGAGCCCATAAGCTTATTTGACCATGTATCTGAGACCTGAACACTCACAATTAGTTCACAGCACCAGGACAGAGCAGTTTGAACTACCATTACTAGGCATTTAGCTTTCAGTCTCAATAGATGCTGCTTGATACTCCATTACCCATCAACTGATGAGTACACGTAATTTGAAGGTTAAAACAGGTAAGCTAGAAGTCACAGAATCACAGAATCATTAAGGTTGGAAAAGACCTCATCTGGTCCAACCGTCCACATACCACCGACATTGTCCACTAAACCATGTCTGTAAGTATCACATTTACATGTTTCTTGAACACCTCCAGGGACAGTGACTCTACCACCTCCCTGGGCAGCCTGTTAATTCCTTCCTTCTCCACCCTGTTTTCTAGTGCAGTTAGTACTTCAATTTTTTTTTTTTTTTTTGTAACTCATTCACTCACTTCATAGGAACTATATAAACCCTAGGAATCCCTCTTGTGCCTATCTCTGTTTATTTGAAGCAGCATAAAGGGCCCGACTCCCACTTTGAAAAATTAATAAAAGTGTAACATGGAAGGCCAAATCCGATTTTCAGAACCAGCGTATTAATTAGCAACATATATCCTGGTACTTGTCACAGAAGGAAACCTAAAACTTGTAATGCATACCCTGAAATGGTACTGTGCAGTGACCTCAGCATTAAATCATTCCAGACCTTGGGATTCTACAGTTGAGTGAACTGTTTTTCTAAAAACTGAATTTTCCTCTCACCTACCCAGCCCACCACTCTGAATGTGTTCTAATGAAACAGGTGTGGAGGCTTTTTTTCTTCTTGACTTTCCATACAGTAACATATTTGATTTTTAACCAATACCTTGAATTTCCTGTGGTTTAAGATGCTTTATGGTAGTTATGAGACTACAATAACTTCTGTGACTGATTTTGAAAAAAAAAGTTCTGATGTTTTTTTCTTCATTGAATAGGGATATAAGCTTTTTTAAAAATTAGTTTCTGTAGATGTATGTGGTGGGTTGACCTTGGCTGGCAGTTCCACACTCAGACAGAGAAGAAAGCAAGATGAAAAAGTTCATGCATCAGTTCAGATAAGGGGATCATTTACCAGTTACCACCATGGCCGAAACAGACTTGACCTTGGGTAAATTAGTTTACTTTACTGCCAATTAAAAATGGAGTTGAGTGATGAGATAAAAAGACAAAAAATAAAACACATCCTTCCCTTTCTTTTTCCCAGGATCAGCTTCACTTCTTCACCCCCAGCTCTTACCCAGAGCAGCACAGGCGGAATGGAAATGAGTGGCTGTGGTCAGTTCATAACAGTTCACCTCTGCTGTTTCTTGTTCCTCTTCTTCCCCTGTCTGATGGGAGCAGCCATAAAGACGAGTGAGTTGCAACAGGAAAAATACTGACAGAAAATATCTGCTGAGACACTGTCAGAAGATGTCTGCCAGCCTGGGAACTGCTCGCCTGGGAGCCCAGCCTGAGAACTGGCCCTCTGAACCTGGAGCATCCTTGGAAAGCACAGCTGGCATCTCTGAAGTGCAGCTGGCTAACAGAGAACCTGAGACATGCTGAGATACTCTCAATAAGCATGAAAACAAGAAGCTGCTTATTGTCTAGAGTGGTGAAAAATAATCAAAAGGTGGAACAGTCTGGGTAAGGAGGAAATAGCAAGAGCTATTGGCTCTTTCAGCTGGAGAAATAGAAAAACAGTCTAGGAATAGCAAAAATTGGTCTGAGAGAGTAGAAAACATCATCTATTTGCTAGATGAAAAATATAAGTTAGCAGCAGCTACTGGCCTCTATGATAAAAAATGACTTGCTTTCTCCCCAAAGTTGAGCCTCTCTGAGACTTCTCCTCACGTGAACTTTTTCTATCAGACCTCTCAGACAAACTGAACCTTCACTGAGGATACTGGCTGACTTCAAACTCTGTGAAGTGGATCATTTTCAACTTTGTTCATCACCAATTGGCCCCACTCCTAGAAGGATTTTGTATATATACCTGCAGGTTGGGTGACCCCTTTGACAGCAAAGTTGCCCTCAGATGGGTTCCCTTCCACGGCTGTGGCCTCCACCAGGCCACATCCACTGCTGCATGGTGGGCTCCTCCATGGCTGCACGTGGAGATCTGCTCTGTGTGGTGCCCATGGGCTGCAAGGGGACAGCCTGCTCCACCATGAGCCTCTGCTGGGCTGCAGGGAACTCCTGCTCCGTGCCTGGAGTGCCTCCTGCCCTCCTCCTGCACTGACCTCAGCTGCTAATGCAAATATATAGAATTGACATGTTTTCCCTATCAATAACAGACCGGAGCTTATGCCATAGAATGTAATGGTTTATCCAAAGACTTGGTGGCACGTAGATATACTCAGAAAATGCATTGTCCCTGCTCAGTACTCCATTACTGATATCTAACAAAGAGAATATTAGGATTGTCTTTGTTTCTAACAGAAGTTACTGGCTGCTGCTGGTTGAGTATTGGTGGTGAGCCCTTGCTCTGTGTACCATCTACATTTTTATCCCAATCCATGAGCTCTATTGTATTTTTCTCTTAATTCTCTCCCTCATCCCATCTGGGGAGGAGGGAGGGTGAGAGAATAACTGTGTGGGACTTAGCTATCTGTTAGGTCAAACCATAATAAGGATGTTGGTGGATGAAAAGCTTGACACAAGCCAGCAGTGTGCACTTACAGTCCAGAAAGCCAACTGTCTCCTGGGCTGCATCAGAAGAGGGGTGGCCAGCAGAGAGAGGGAGGGGACTGCCCCCCTCTGCTCTGCCCTCATGAGGTCCCATGTGGAGTACTGCATCCAAGCCTGGGGCCCCCAACACAAGAAGGGTGTGGAGCTGTTGGAGTGGGTCCAGAGGAGGCCATGAAGATTATCAGCAAGGTGGAGCACCTCTCCTACGAAGAAAGGCTGAAGCAGTGGCGGCTTGCTCAGCCTGGAGAAGAGGGGGGCTTCAGGGAGATCTCATTGCAGCCTTTCAGTACATAAAAGGAGATTAAAGAAAAGATATAGACGGTCTAATAGTGATAGCACAAGGGGGAATGGTTTTGACCTAAGAGAGGAGATTTAGGTTAGATGTTAGGAAATTCTGTACCCAGAGGGTGGTGAGGCACTGGCACATCTGCCCAGAGATGCTGTGGATGCCCCATTCCTGGAGGCATTCAACCTGTTGGCCAGGTTGGATGGGACCGTGATCTAGTGGGTGGCAACCCTGCCCAGGAAGGGAGTTTGGAACTGGTTTATCTTTAAGGTTCCTTCCAACTCAAGACATTCTGTGATTCCATTAAAACCTCCAGTCCAACCACACTGGTGGAAGTAGACCTAAGTCCAGCAGGTTACTCAGAATACTATCCAGTTGAGTTTTGAATATTTGCTAACACAGAGACACCACAAGCATTCTGAGTAAATTGTTCCATTGTGTGACAAAACTCCAAGCGTAAAAGCTTCTTCCTGTTGTTAAATACAATTTCTGATATTTCAGTGTCTGTTCATTGCCTCATCTGTCTACTAAATATGACTGAGAAGAGTCTGTCTCTGTCTTTTTTAATGCCTTCCATAAGCGATTTACACACAGTAATAAGATTCACCCCTGAGCCTTCTCTCCTCTAGAGTAAAAAGTTCTGGATATGTTATGGTCTTTTAGAATAGGAGATTTTGTCTGTTTTTGTAGAGAAGTGAGTGCAGTTCACTCCTAAATCCCAAATGATTGTGAGTGAAAAACCCTCTTCACCTGTTTCACAAAATCACTGAATTGTTGAATTTGAAAGAGACCTCTGTGAGTCATCCAGTCCTACCTTCCTGCTGAAGCAGGGCCACCTACAGCAGGTTGCCCAGTACCATATCCAGGTGGCTGTAGATAATGGTGGAGACTCCAATACCTCAGGGCAACCTCTGCCAGTGCTCAGTCAGAGGGAGCTGTGGTGAGTAACTGTCGGATGGGCTGCATCAGTCTTTGCAGGGTGCAGGGCAAGAGTATTTGAGGATCTCCAAACATTATGAGGAGATGTTGGTCAGAAACTCGTGCTGGAATGTCCTGGTGAGGACCCCAAAGTGGGAGAATGAGATGGGTCCAGTTGCATGAGGGAAGAAGCAGTGTGGGCATGAAGAGTGATAGTCCTAGAAAACTCTGGGTTGGAAAAGGCACTGAGGCTGCCCAGGGCAGCCTTCTGTGCTAATGAGCATCAGTGGTGATGCCAGACAAGGAATCACAGAATATCCCAGGTTGGAATGGACCCACTCATTGAGTCCAACTCCTGGTTCGACACAGGACCTCCCAAAATTCAAGTCCTATGTCTAGGAGCATTGTCCAGATGTTTCCTGAACTCCAACAGCTTGATGCCATGACTGCTGCCCTGGGGAGCCTGTGCCAGGGCCCTACTACCCTCTGCTGAAGAACCTTTTCCTAACACCCAGTCTGACCCTCCCCTGACACAGCTCCATGCCATTCCATTGGGCCCTGTCACTGTCACCAGAGAGCAGAGCTCAGCACTGCCCCTCCGATCCCCTTGTGAGGAAGCTGTAGGCCGCCATGAGGCCTCCCCTCAGCCTCCTCTTCCGTAGAGAAGAGGACAAAATAAACCAAGGGACTTCAGCTGCTCTTCATATGCCTTGCCCTCTTGACCCTTCACCATCATCATATCCCTACTTTGGATGCTCTCTGATAGTTTTATTTCTTATATTGTAGCACTGTCATGGCTTCGGCTGGGATAGAGTTAATTTTCTTCATAGTATCTGATACGGTGCTGTGTTTTGGACTTTTGATTAAAATAGTGGCAATAACACACCAATGTTTCACTGGTTGCAGAGAAGTGTTTACACAGAGCCAAGGACTGTTCAGCTTCTTGTGCGGCCCTGCCAGCAAGAAGGCTGGGGATGCACCTGAAGCTGGGAGACGAAACAGCCAGGACAGCTGTCCCAGACTGACCGAAGATCTATTCCATACCGTTTAGCATCATGCTCAGCAGTAAAGGGGAAGAGGAGGAAGGGAGACATTAGTAGTGATGGCATTTCTCTTCCCAAGAAACTGTTACACATGATGAGCCCTGCTTTCCTGGAAATGGCTGAACACCTGCCTGCTGGTAGGAAGTAGTGAATTAATTCCTTTTGTCTTGTGTGCAGCTTTTACTTTATCTAATTAACTGCTTTTATCTCAAACCATGATTTCTTGTGCTCAGCCCTTCTGTCATCCCTCCCACCTGGGGAGAGTGACTGAGTGGCTATGTGGCACTTACCTGCCTATCAATGTTGAACTACATCACCCATCCAAAACTGCACACAGTACTCAAAGTGAGGCCACAGAGCAGCAGGGGCAGAGCAGCACAGGACAACCCATTTCGCCACCCACCTGGCAGTGCTAGGCCTGGTGCACCCCAGGGTACAGTTGGCCCTTTTGGCTGCCAACGCACACTGCTGGCTCATGCTCAACTTGCCATCAGCCAGAACCCCAGATCCCTTTCTGTGGCGCTGCTCTCCAATCTCTCATCCCCTATTCTGTACATATAGCCAGGGTTACCCCATCCCAGGTGCAGAATCTGGAACTTGTTTTTGTTAATTTCCTATGGTCAATGATTGCCCAGCCCTCCAATCTGTCAAGAATTCTCCAAAGCTTCTCTAACCTCGAGGGAGTTAACACCTCCTCCCAATTTAGTGTCATCTGCAAACTTACCCAGTATATCTTCAAGTCCTGTATCTAGGTCATTTACGGAAACATTAAAGAGAACTGGCCCTAAAATGGAGTGCTGGGGAACCCCTCTAGTGACTGGTCACCAGCCTGATGTAACCCCATTTACTGCAACCTTTTGAGCCTGATCCATCGGGCAATTGTTAGAATCATACAATCGCGGAATCCTAAGAATTGGAGGGGACCTTTAAAGGTCATCTAGTCCAACTCTCCTGCAATGTACATGGACAC
The DNA here is from genome assembly GCA_013396635.1 of Penelope pileata. Classification (NCBI taxonomy): domain Eukaryota; kingdom Metazoa; phylum Chordata; class Aves; order Galliformes; family Cracidae; genus Penelope; species Penelope pileata. The sequence goes on along the minus strand of WBMW01003698.1, from coordinate 465,536 downwards.
CTACAGCTAGATCAGGTTGCTCAGAGCCCAGTCCAGCCTGACCACAAATGTTCGCCCACTGCATGGTGTATTTGTCTAGCTGTATGCTAGGAGGCTCAGGGCTTTCTCCAGCCTACTCCTGAAAAACTCCGGGGAGCCAGGGACAGGGCTGCTAGCATGGCTACTCTTTATGGCACCTGCATTAGCATGTCTTCAGGATCCATGGCCTGGCTGATGGTCAAAGGGCTCGGACTGCCCTCTCCTAATGCTTAGAAGAGGGAGACTGTGAGCAGAAAAGCAAAACGGGCTCTGCTGCAGCATTTCTGGGAAACAAAATCACAACACACTCCAAGAAACACATTGTTGAGACAGAGCAGGAAAACACTCCCTGCAGATAGTTTCTCTTTGAAGTGCTTATGGCTGTTCATTGGCAGTCAAGGAAATGCAGGAGCTGAGTGCGCAGCAGCATCATACGGAAGCTTGCGGAGGTCCACTCTGCACGGCTGGCTGGGTGCCGCCCTGTGCTCAGTGGGATCAGCTGCTAGAAGCGCTGGGTGCAGAGGTGCCAAAGGGCCTTGCAGCTGCGCTGACCCATGGCACTTGCTGGTCCCCCATAGGCTCTCTTGTCTCAGCTGTGGCTGTGGGCTGCTTGTTGCTCGGCCCCAGGCGCAGGTTGTAGTGCCACTGCAGGGATCTGTTCCGCACCCACTCCCTGGCTGTATGCCTGTGGCAGCAGGCGGACAGGTTGAACGTGTACTGCTGGAAGTCTTCATCTGCTTGCACCACATGCAGAATGCGTTCAAAAGGCTGCCTGCAGATTGGGCACGCAGCATTCATGGCAGCCCACTGCCAGATGCAGCGAAAGCAGAAGCAGTGGAAGCAAATGGGCACGTGAGCTGCATGGCAGATGGTGTCCAGGCAGATAGGGCACCGGTAGTCCTCTGCCTGCCACGGCCCTGCTTGCTGCAGCTGGCTTGCACTACCCATTGCTGCAGAACCACTCAGCTCCAGAGCCTCCTGGGCATTTGATGCCATGCCCTGCCAAGAGGGATGTTCTAAGTGACCCCACTTTTCTTGCACTGGGAAGACAAAAACAAAGGAAATCCCATAAAGTGGCGGGAGAGGGGAGGGATGGGCACTCCAAAGGGTGCTGCATCCCGTGGGACATACAGCCCATCTGGCTTGTAGACACAAAATAAAGCTTGCAATGGCATGAATGGCTGAAACAGAATAAATCAATAAAATTAAAATGAATGAAATCATCAGATTTTAACAGCAGAACTCCTGGTGCAATTCATTTGTTGAAAGACCTACCAAGTATTCCAGAATATGAGAAGAAAAGATACTACTCTAGATCAACTACCAGTCTGCCTACCCCTTATTCTGTCTCCAAAATGACAAAAGGAAAAGAAACAAAAGAAGCCCGAGAACTTACGGTAGTCCTTCCACCCTGCAAGTCCCTAACATTTGCAACAGTTTTGTTAAGGAAATATTAAATCTTCCTGTAGGATAGAGAAGCTGAAATCAAGAAAATATTTTTAATTTTCCTTTTTTATTTCCAGTAGTCATGTTCTAATCTTTCATAAAAGCAATCACTAACACATTAATGATTACTTGTAGGCTATGATTTTGCACAAAGTTTCTTTGCATTGACATAGAGCAGTGGTATTTAATGGAGTTCTGTACTAGGCTTAACGTGTACGAGTTTTAAGAACTCAGAGCTTTCATTTGAAGTGTTTATTCTCCCTCATAGTATTGTTTACTAAAATCTAACTTTGAATTCTTTTTTTCTTATAACAAGTTTTAGTGAGGGCTGTAATTGTTCATTAGATATTAAATAAGAATGAATCTCCCCAAAATTGTGTTAGTTTATCAATACCTTTAAGGTCTGGTTTATGACTTTCTAGGGGGTAACTTTTAATGGCAATTGTAGACACAAAGATTTTACTTTAGCTGGACTTCATAATCTACTACATTGTAGTATGTACACGTTCTAGACATTTACTTAACCGTTAACCAAACAGTGCTGCCAAAAGTACTACCAGCAGGTAAAGAAACGAAAATTATCAAAGTGCATTTTATAATCCTTTTCACGGTGCATTCTTTTGTTTATACTGTTTTGATGACAATCTTCCAACCATTAATAAATGTACTGGAAATTTTGTTTGCAAAAGTGCCCGATCCTGAAGCAGATTGTTCCAGACACAATATGAATTGCCATCATGACTTCACCCAAGTAATGTGCACTTTCCAAGATGCCATATTAAAGAAGTAAACAACTTGCTGCCAGGTCTCTTGACTTGAGGTTCCTAATGTTCAACATCTATGCATTCCTTGCATATTAAATGAGCCAATGGCTAAATACAAGAAGACAAAACTTTATGTAAAATTGCCACTCTGACAGGCACATAATGGAATTTGGAACTGAGCCGGGGAATTCTCAGTTTTGCAGCCTAACGAAAAAAGTGCCGGAATTTCACACAGCTCACTAAGCTATCAGGAAGGATCTAGAGTAGAAGGAGAAAGAGCCATGTTCTTGTGAAATACAAGACGGAGTACTGAAGAGAATAATGCACATTTGTAAAGCATGAATGCTGTATTTTTGTGCTTTGCTTAAGAAGTGTACCATGGTCATGGTTAAACTTTCCACAAAGTACCATTTTCAGTTTAGCTCCTGTAAATTGCCTGTCTTTTCCAAGATTTTGATCTTCTTGCTATGATGCTCTGTAATGTGATTGACATATTGTACTATTCTCAGAAAAAAAAAAAAAAAAACTCAATACCTTGACTGGTAAAATAGTCATAGCAATATTTTCTAGATACACATCACACAGTCACCTTAGTATCATTATTCCCATGCAGCCAGCCACTGGTTACACCTGATTTCTAGTGTTTGCTGAGTAGCCAATGCAATTAATGTGTATTATGTATTATAAATAGCATTCAATATCATTAGAATTCATATAATAAAAAGAGGGGACCTATAATAGAGTTGTACAAAAAGAAAGTTATTAAAACCAATAGCATACTACCCACCTAAAGGTGTACAGTTAAGGTTTCCATGGCAACTTTACCTCTGCACTTCCTGCCTTTTGTATTTCAAAAGCTCAGCTTCAGTGTTGCTTTAATTTAGTATTTTGCACAGAATATTTTTACCAATAGAAGGATTATTTTGAAACTTGACATTTCTAGGGCTCCTAATACTAACCCAGTTTGCACAGCAACATTATAAATTATTCAGAAGAAACTGTACTAGTACATAGCTCACAACAATGACTGAACTTGCCTCAAGCTGGGGTAATGTATTATAGATATGTGGTAGCCTCTTCACAGATATGGTGCTGGCAACTTCCCTTTGGAGCCCTGCTTCATTTCCTCTATGGCTCTGGCAGAAAAACTATCTGGCCTGAAAAATGTGGATTAAAACTGAAGGCAGGAAGGAATACATCTGCAAATGGGAAAAAACTGATTATTTGAATTATAACTCGTTAAAGAACACATACCATGGGTGTCTGCAAGAATGATGGTTTTGAATAAAAGCAACACCGTGTATTACTGTGGCAGTAGACAGAATTGTCCCAGTTTTGAACCTATAACTTTTGATTGGACTTCTGTAACTGATTTTGGCAAGAGTGCGCATGGGCACACGGATATGTCTGTCTCTTTGCTGCTTACATCCTAAAAAGAAAGTCACTCCTATAGCTTACTAGTAACATAAATGTTAATAATCTGAAAGAGAGGCTTGTGCTTGCAGAATTAAAGTACACGAGTCCAACTCTTTAGAGGCTGCCCTACTTAAATTCAAAAACCATATTTTCAGTTACTCCTATATTAAGGCTTCATACAAAAGCCCTGAAGAAAACACGTATACATACATTGTAAAGTTTAAGATACTTTCAGTAGTTAATGACAAAAATATTATGATTTCTTGAGTAAAAACTCTGAAACAGCAAAACATTTTATTTCAAAGTGTTTATGGTACATAGAAATGTACCTTACTCTGCCAAGCGTATTTAAAATTTGGCAAACTTTACAACAGATTTTATGTACAGAGGCCTGCAATAACCAGAACAGTAGTGCTGTGGTTAACCTGGCAGGCAGCTCAGCACCACACAGCTGTTCACTCCCTCCGTCTGCAGTGGAAGTGGGGAGATAATTGAGGAAGGTAAAAGTGCAAGAACTTGTGGGTTAAGATAAGGACAGTTAAAAAAGAAAGATTGTTATTATAGAAAGGTTTAGATTAGACATCGGGGAAAGTTCTTTACCGAGACGATGGTGAGGTGCTGGAACAGCTGCCCAGAGAGGTTGTGGATGCCCCAACCCTGGACGTGTTCAAGACCATGTTGTATGGGGTCCTGGGTAACCTGACCTAGTACCTGATCTGGAGGTTGGTGGCCCTGCCTGTGGCAGGGGGGTTGGAACCTGATGATCCTTGGGGTCCCTTCCAATCCAGGCCATTCTATGATTCTATGAAATAATAAGCAAGTAATGCACAATGCAATTGCATACCACCAGACAACCAATGCCCAGACAGTCCTCATGAAATAGCAGCCCTCCTCCTGACCAGTTCTCCTCAGTTTTATCATTTCACATGACGCCAAATGGTACGGAACATCCCTTTGGCCAGTTTAGGGCAGCTGTCCTGGTTCTGTGCCCTCCCAGCTCTTTGTGCTCCCCAGCCCGCTCGCTGGCATGGCAGCACAAGAGGCTGAAATGTCCTTGGCTCTGTGCAAGGACTGCTTTGCAACAACTATAACATCAGTGTGTTATCAGCATTGTTCTGATCCTAACTCCAAAACACAGCACCCGATACTATGAAGAAAATCTCTATCTTAGTTGAAACCACGGCATACCCTGAGTAATCTTCAAGTGGAAGGGAGAAGAGTAAGGAATTGCTCAGGATCAGCCAACAGACTCATATTTTTACCAGCAAAGTCAGTAGAGATTTTTTTTCCATAAAATACTATCATCTTATATCTGAGTGACCAAACATAGTTCTTAAACATGGAAAAAATGAATCAAGATGAGCATTTAGCTGCATTGTCCACAAAGAAGCAAGTAATCAAAACCAGACATAAAAATGGGAAGGAGACAGTGAAAAAATTAGCCTGAAGAAGGCTGAGAGGGGATCTGACCAATGTTTATAAATATCTACAGTGTGGGAGGCAAAGGGATGAGGCCAGATTCTTTTCACTGATGTGTGGTGATAGGGCAAGGGGCAGTGGCAAAAAACTGGAATGTAAGAAGTTCCGCACGAACATGCACAAGAGCTTCTTCATGGTGCAGGTGACAGAGCACAGGAACAGGCTGCCCAGGGAAGTTGTGGAGTCTCCTTCCCTGGAGATATTCAAGACCCATCTGGATGCCTACCTGTACGGCCTGCAGTAGGGAACCCGCTCTGGCAGGGGGGTTGGACTCAACCATCTCTCGAGGTCCCTTCCAACCCTTGCAATTCTGTGATACCATGAAATGTAATGATGTGACAGAATATCTCTCACAACCTACTCAACCTTCTGCAGAACTAGGATCTGAAGATAGCAGGTAGAAGTTATATTTTATTTATTACCCCACAATAGGTAATTCCCAACTTGTTCAGACCTCAATACACTAGTTGAGACTTACGTGCGTGCTTAATTCAGTAAAGTATAAAACGGAGGTAGTACCTAATGTCTCTACAAAATTCTCAGTGCTATAAGAAAGAAAAAGACTGTATCAATCTGTCCCTCAGTTTGGCTATGTTAATATATGCATAGAGGTTATATACAATGGTATATAACATTGTATATATTGCATACAATATATACAATGGTTAGGTACTGTCTCCAGGTCCATTGACTCTGAACGGTTATTTCTCACCCACTGATTAAAAGACCAGCTGGGCTGCAGTGAAATGTCTGCTAGACCTTTGTAACAATACTCAAAGTCCTTGATGAAAATCTAACCACTGGGAGCTGGTTTATCAGGCCAAACCCTCAAAACCTTCACCCATTAGTTTAGGACTTGGGGAATGTGAGTATCCTGCTAAGATTACAATACAGTAAACATAAATAAATAAATAAAACTTTATGAAACATACTGTTTCGTAGGGCTGAGTAGAATCAGTTAGCATCATCCACTGTTTTCAATCAAAATTCATGACCTCATTTATTTGTCTTAAAATTTGTCTTTATTTGCACAACAGAGGAAACAGTAACATTTAGGAGAATTCAGAACTTAAACCCTCCTTTAAAAAAAGTTCCATCTAAAAGAGTCTAATTACAAAATTTACAATGCCAAAGCACCAAAGTCATATAATTACTAGAAAATATTGACATTAAACTAACTAGTACACAGCATTAACCGTTTATCACAACAGCCTTGATTCTCATAAAAGTAAATACTTCATTCTCAACAGCAATCTAAAATAATTACAAGCAATGCATCTGAAAAAGATGCACTCATATGCAGGTCTTTTCCACGTCATCTCAAATAAAAACAATTGTGCAAACATATTTTGCTATAAATCAGCACAACAGATTTATAAAATCTGCATTTTATATTTTTAAGCTGTTACATTATATAAACATAATATGGTGCCTGCTCCAAAAATAATGTCTCCTATTTTATGATGTTGGCCCACGACATCAGAGGCAGATGTTGGCAGTATGGCAGTGAAGGTTGACCCTTCCCACCAATATCCCGTTCCATGTTGTTGCTGTGCAACAGATGGCAGCAGAGGGGCAGCCTGACCAAATGGCGTCTGACATGGGAGTGTGGAATTGGTTTCCTCCATGCCGAAAAAATGGCAGCCACTGAGATTCGTCAGTGTTTGCTGAACGATGATGGAGATCAAGCAGTGGCTGTGAGCGCAGTGAGGCAGTGGTGCTGCGTTTCAGCAGTGGTGACAGTGACAGTGGGGCACCTCTGCTCATGCAGATTGTTATGAGCACAGCATGCAGGCTCTTATTCATCACTGGTGAAAACACATAGCTAATGGTGGTGACTGTGTTGAAACTGTGCTATGGAGCTGAGAATTCGCTCTATCCAACATTGTTATGGTGATCTTTGCATTTGTTCTATTTTCTACAGAAATAAATTGGAGGCATTACTTCCAGAGCAACCAATATATATGTATGTTTACATAGCTACTATACATTTCCATATCAATGTCTATTGTATACTTATTACTCTTTATATATAAAGCTCTATATACTGTGTGATATGTATATATGCATATAAAACCTTATTGCAATCAAGAAATGTATCAACTTATTTCTCAATTAAAAAGCACCAGAGAAAACACATATAGGCATAACACAAAAATTATTGAACCTGGTTCAATGTTGAACATCAGAACAAGGCTGTTACACAATGAGAAAAAAATATCGAATTTGTCTAATTAAAAACAAAAACAAATACATTCATTTCACCTTCAGTATTTACTTGATAAACTTTTGAATCCTGCTTTTAATGCAGTAGATATTTACATGGACACCTGCCAACCTTTAGCAATAGATTTGTGTAGGCCTGATTTAAGTTCTTGGCATTATTATTAAAATCTTGTATTGTTTTCCCGAGGAAAGCTGCTTTTTTCCTCATACATAAAATCTATTTTAGGTCTAAGTCTCTGGTTTGGCTTTAATCCCAGAATATCCTGATTTGTAAACAAACTGCAAAGTATATCATATGGGTATCAAGATGAAAAAGCTGTAGTCTTTACTGTGGATTCTGCATCATATTAATCCCTGTTACAGCTCAGTTTATTTCTTTAGAGATAAATTTCTTATTTAAATATACTCACCACGTTTGGTCTCAGCACACAATAGGAAAATGGTGTATTTATAATGAAACGCTGCACTGATGCAAGTTTCATTATTTTAGACGTGGCCCTGACACTAGTAACACAAAAATGATAATATGTTATGGCTGTTTTTGATTCTGAAAAATGTTTCAAGAAAGGTGACTTGTTTCCCAGTAGGGAAAGGAGTATATGGCTGCTTGCTATAGTAAACCATATTCTAAACATACAGCTGGCTCAGTTCCCATACATCTTGTCCAGTGTTAAAAGAGTGAGAATAGAGCTTACAGACTTTTAAAGGTTTTTACAGTTTCCGTAGAAGAATAGCTTTCTTCTGTTTCTTTCTTTCTTTTTTTCTTTCCCTGCTTCAGCTATTGAAAGTCCAACTGCTTTGACCAAATGTTCCGCAGTATTTATCCTCAGACAGTAGCTAAATCCAGAGCATTTCAGCTCTCAGGAAATTTCAGAAAATTGCAAACAACGCCAAACAGGAACTTTAATGATGTGTAATTGCTTCCTTGCCATGACAGAGATTGTACCTGCTGTATCAGAGAAGTAAAAAGAGCTGTTGTATCCAGAATTGGCCTCTGAATGTAATTTTCTTATCTAACCATCAGAAATAAATATTACTTATGGTTTTTAGAGGTTAAATTCAGCCCGATGCTTCTATTAATCATAAACCTCTTTCACTATTCAGGTTTTTTTTGTTGTTGTTCCAATAAATTTGCTTTACCAACTGTTCAAACAATCATACCATTTTTATTCTAAAACAATGTACTCTTTGGAGGCAGAATTACATGACTAGTCCTAATTCTATTCTATTTTGGGGTTTGGGTGAAATCTCTAGTGCTAGTTCTCAAATTCCCTGTTGTACAGTTGTTAGTGTCTCTTGACCAGCAGTCTGATTCTTTGCATGAATGACAGTAACCAGAAGTAAGGCTTTGAAGCTCTTTTCTGATATGAGGGCATCTATGTTACCTGTTAACTCTCTGAGATCACAGTCAGGTTTAGGATGGAAGAATACACAGTGGGGGAAAAAAGAAGACGAAGAAGAAGAAAAAGAAGAAGAAAAAGAAGAAGAAAAAGAAGAAGAAGAAGAAGAAGAAGAAGAAGAAGAAGAAGAAGAAGAAGAAAAAGAAAAAGAAAAGAAAAAGCAAAGAAAATGAAAAGAAAAAGAAAAAAGATACAGAACAATATCTCTTAGCGTGCCAAAGAAGAGAGATTTGTCTCATAAGGCTGTTACTGTTTTGTAAAACATAATTTCAGGTGCTTCATTGAAAAATGTAGGTATATGACATGGGGAAAAATCCTTAAGAATGAAGAATTTGAGCCAAAAGAATTGCTTAGATTTAGTATCTAGATTAAGGAGGCAAACAAAAAATATCAGGGTGTGCCAAGCAGCAGAGAAAGAGAAGACAATGAAAAACATAGCAATATAAGGTATCTCTGGTATGTGCATTTCCAAATCTTCTTTCCCTTTTAGCTGTATAAAAAATGCTGATGGCTTAATACACTGCTGCAAGAACTGCCTGTAATTAGGCACATTTATTGTATCTGGTTATATTTCCTGTAGATCCCAAAACAAATATGAAAATTCTTGAGGAATTAATTGTTACCGTTAAGGGATGGATGAAGGTGACAGGGGTTGGCAAATGGCCTGGAGAACACTGTTTGGATGGTCCAAGCGGGGAACTTCCGCTCTCGGAAGTATCACTGATTTCAACAACTGAGATACAGTGTTTCTGCCTGGTGAAGACCTGAGCAGTACTGGAATGTCCAAGTGCAGGGAAACAGTTGATCACAGCATGAACTGATGATTGAGCACCTGGTGGAGGGGTGTGGCTGGCCTGGGGAACACAGGTGCATCACTTGCACCTGTGACCAGAAGGGGTGGACCTGGGGTGGAGTTGCCCCAGGCTTAGATAAAGGCCAGCCAGACAGAGAAGAAAGGAGCTTGAGGAGGGAGAAGCCGGAGAGAGAAGGAGCTGGAGGGAGCAGCTTGAGAAGGTTGAGGAAGAGAAGACTAAGAAGAAGCTTGAGAGAAGAAGATTGGTGAGAAGCTGGAGAAAGAAAGAAAAGATGAAATGGCGTAGTTGTGAGAGTTTTTGGGACCTTTTTCCCGTTACACCAAGTAAACAAGATTGCGCATCAACAGAGCTAATTTCCAGATGAAAGAATCCTACCACCGCCCGGGTATTTATGAAACTAAGTATCTGTTACAATACTTATCCTCAGTTCACGCTCTCTTGGGGCCAAATGTCTACACAGGAAGAATTTTGTTCAACCTCGTCCTTCCCACTGCAAACTCTTACCAACATCTCTAAAAAACACCTCCCACCTGGACTTAGCACCTAGGAGCCCTAACTTAAACTGTGTGCTGACTTTAGCAAAACACCAGAAATCTTGGCCAAGACACTAAAGCTGTTATGGGAGAATTCTTTGTGATGCACAAACCTGCCCTTGGTAGCCCTTTTACAGCCCACCATAACGAGACCTTCAAGCTTTGTCTCTCGTCTAATCCTAGTCCTGAAATTGTCCAGGTAGTCCTTAATCCAGAAAATCCAAACCATGGCACAGATGAAACAGTTCTCAGGAGAGAACTGGTTTAGCAGTTCGTGCCTTCCCTTGGCAGCCTATCTGCAGCAGTTTTTTGAAGCTTAAAATTGCCCAGAACCCACAGAGCCCTCTCTGTGGGCAAACCTTCCCTTGGCAGCTTCTCTGTAGCCACCGGGACCCGCAGGCTTGGCCTCCTTCTGAACCCAGACCCTAACCTTAACTCAAGCAACAGGCTGAGCCTTAGCCCAACACCACAAGCCATGGCCCAGAAAAAACACGAAGGGAAATTTCTTTTTGTGGCTAAGCTTTCCTTGATGCTTTTCTCCATCATGTCTGCACGGTTTGTCGCTCGTGGGCTTAGCACTAATCCCAGCTGTGGGCTGATCCTCACAGGAGGATCCCAAACCATGGCCAAGGCGACAAAGTCCCAAGGAAATAATTCTTTTTGCAGCCTCCACTTGGCCACAGCCTGTTAGCAGCCCCACTTCTCCCGGACCCCCGCGCTTTGTCTCTTTCCTATCCGTTAGGCCAGCAGTGGGCAGAGCCTTTGGCCATGGTGCTCCAGAGGCAGCCACCTTCCAGGTGAACAAGCCCTTGGCCTGCTCCATCCTCCGCGGAGACAGACGCTTCACTGGTGCCTCCACTTGCATGCCTGTGCTCACGGTGTCCATCCCCACCGAAGCTGAAGCTGATGGTAACTGTCCTCTCCCAGGGCAGGACCAGATCTCAGAGTGGCTCCTGTCGTTTGGACTCCAGCTGCTTCAGGGTGCAAGCATTTCGACTCCTTCTTGGCTTTGTATTCATCTCCGTGCACCTACAAGCACTGGGCCAAATCCTGATCGATTTACCTAGCTCTTACACTCCTGACTCACACCTGAACTGCAGCCGAGGTGCAGCCAGCCGGCAGCTCCACAAGAAGAACAGCCGGCTGCCGCTTTCGGCCTCACTCAGCGCTGCCTATCAGCGGGACACGGAGCCTCCGTCCCCCTTCCCGCCCTCCCTCTCCGATGCCGCCCGCAGTGTCGGACGGCGAAAGCCGGGGACAGAGACAACATTGCGTAGCGATGGGCCTCGGCCTCGCGCCGCTTCCTTGCAGGCGAGGGCCGAGCGCGGCCCCAGAGCGTCGCGCAGGCACAGGGCGGGGGCACGACCGTGCCCGCCNGGGGGGTGGCCGGGCCTCGGGAGCCGTGCACCTGGGCTCGCACCTGGGGAGAGCGGCAGCCGTGCCTTGTTTGCCTTCCCCAGAGGCACGTCCTTTTCTGGCGGAGGAGCCCGCCTGAGGAGCTGAGCCTGGGGGGAGCGCCCCACGGGTCCCGTCCGGGTAAGCGGTCCCGGGGATCTGGAGCGCTGCGGAGCTCCCCTGGGGCGGCCGCGTTACTGCATGGTTTGGGGTTCCGCTTAGGGAAGGCGACTGCTTCATTGCTTTCGGTTTTCTTTCTTCTTCTTCT